>SNQJ01S0011953.1:92523-137138 GCA_010110895.2 Picea sitchensis
ACGTTAAAGAATGGGGTCCAAGCATGGTTGAAACAAACCTCTAAATCAGGAATATAATCAAGCTCCACAACCAACCTCTCCCACTTGGATACTGATCACAATAACTCCATTGTTGTTGTACCTGATGGACTATACTCCACCTTGGACCTAGAAAATTTCTCATCTTCACCTTCATGCTTGAAAGCCAACTAAAACTGAGTAGGAACTCAGTTTCTCCCTAGTTACTCCCTTTGTTAACATGTTTGCAGGATTCTGGCTAGTATGTATCTTTTCCAACTTCAAATTTCCATCTTCCAAGACAGATCATATGAAATGGTACATGAGTTGTATATGATTACTCTTCGAATGGAAGGCTGGGTTATTTGCAAGATGAATGGCACTCTCGTTGTCACAATACAACCTGCTATTCTCCTGCTTCTTTCCTAATTCCTCCATAAACCTATGTAACCAAATTATCTCTTTACTAGCCTCTGTAGCAACATCATACTCTGCTTCCATTATTGAAAGTGAAACAACCTTTTGTAGTTTTGAAATCCAACTTATTGTTGTTCCACCTATAGTAAAAACATACCCCGTGGTGCTCCTCCTGCTATCTTTATCACCTGCCATATATGAATCAACATGTCCTTGTAGAACAATGTCCGAACCTCCAAAACATAATGCATGAGTAGAAATACCTCTCAAATACATTAGAATCCACTTTACTGCCTCCCAATGTTTTACTTGGATTGTTCATATACCTGATCACAACTCCCACTGCATGTGCAATATCTATTCTTGTGCAAACCATCCCATACATCAAGCTTCTAATTGTTGATGAATAAGGGACCCTGGACATGTATTATATATCCTCATGTGTCTTGGGACACATTTCCTTAGTTAATCTGAAATGGCTAGCCAAAGGTGTACTAACTGGTTTTTTAGTCTGCATTCTAAACCTCTCCAACACCTTTTCTATGTACTCACCCTGAGACAATGTCAATTTGTGATTTTTCCTGTCTCTTGTTATTCTTATACCAAGGATTTATTTGCAGCACCCAAATCCTTCATCGCAAATGAATTAGCTAATTTATTCTTGAGCACATTTATATCCTGCATATTACACCCTACAACAAGCATGTCATCTACATACAATAGCAAGATAACACAACTTCCATTTTCTAGTCTGTTAAAATAAACACAGTGATCAGAATGGCATCTACTATAACCTTGTTCTGTCATAAACCTGTCAAACTCCAAATACCACTACCTTGGAGCTTGTTTTAGGACATACAATCTCTTATTCAACCTACACACCAAATTCTCCTTTCCTTTGACCTCATACCCCTGTGGTTGTTGCATATAAATCTCTTCCTCCAAATCCCCATGGAGAAAAGTTGTTTTTACGTCTAACTGTTCAAGATGCAAATCTTATACTACCACAAGACTTAAAATAATCCTAATTGAAGTCATATTAACAAAAAGAGAAAATATTTCATCAAAATCTATACCTTTATTTTGTGCAAACCCCTTTACAACAAGTCTAGCCTTGTACCGGTTTTTTTTATCCATCTTCTTCCTTCAAATTGTAAACCCATTTATTCTACAATGATCTTTTTCCTGCAGGCAACTGAACTAAGTCCCAATTCTAGTTATTTACCAAGGAATCCATTTCCTCTTTCATGCCTTGCTCCTACTTCTTTTTATTGTCTACCTGCATTGCCTCTTCATAACATTTTGGTTCACCAGAATCAGTCAACCATAAATAATACAATGAAGGAGAGTATCATTCAGGGGGTTTACTTAACATGATATATCTTCTAACAACACCTGCAGGGGTTTGAGGTACCCACTTCTCATGTTGTTGTACATTTTTATTTTCTTGTACCTTCGGAATTTTTTTATTAGTGATCTCATCAAGCACTGTGTATTCTAGTTTTTCTTCTTCATGTTTTCTTCTCTGGAACTGATCTGTATACATGATCTTCTCATTGAATATGACATCTCTACTCCCAATGATTTTTTTATTTTCATAATCCCATAAGTGATAACCAAAATCATTAACACCATATCCAATAAAGGTACACTTCTTGTATTTAGCTTCAAGCTTTGTTGTATTTTCTTTATCAATATGGAAAAATGCTTCACAACCGAAAGTCTTCATAAATGAATAGTTTACCTTTTTACCTATCCATACCTCCTCTGGAATTCCACCATCCTATTGAGGGGTTCTAAATCCCTTTAACTCAACAATATGAAACAAACCCGCCACTGAGGCCAAATTAGACTCTGTAGCATTTAATAGTGGAATGGTTCAACAGATCCTGTGATCTGGCCAAAATAATCGATGGGATTTACGTTTTCTTGTGAAGTCTTTCTCCTTCAGGTCAGGCGTTCTCTTTTTGTGTTTTCTCTTAGGTGGGACAGATATAAAATAAAGCTGGTATAAACCAACTGAGTGACAAAGTGGGAACAAACTTAACTACTGGAGAAGAGGTTGATCTTGGGATAATCCTTTCACTCTAGCATGCAGACAATGATCGTCTACCGCAGGCCTAGTACTAATACATTAACCGTGGAAGTATTCAAATTACTGACTGTTGTCCCTTGACCAAGTTTTGGGAGACCCTTGGTCAAGTTTGAACTATTTTGGGACTTCGAAAACCTATTGAAGGAGGAGCGCAAGACGAAGCAGAGATCGCGGGATCTCGGCCCCTTTTTGGGTCCTTTTTGGGATTTTGGATTATGTAATGGGTATGGGGATGTTAGCCCATGTTTTTACCCATATTTAGGCCTATTTTGTAAAATGTAAATAGATGTCTAGGCAATGTAAGGAGAAGCATACAGGCATATAGAGATATTTGTGTGATATTGGGCTAAGTGCTAAGTATGGATTGTAGATGCTTTGTGCATACTGTGTGAGATTTGTAGAGCTATGTGCAAGTAATTGTAAGAAGGCTTGGTGTTGTACCCTAACTCGAATAAGGAGGATTTGACGGAGTGCGCACAGATATCCTTTCTTCTGTGGAGTAGGATTTTGATGATATGTGTCTGTAAGAAGCTTAACTGAAGATAATAAAGAAGAAGAGTTGGTGGACATAGCCCTAGGGTGGGGGTGAACCACGTACATGTTGTGTTGCTATGCTTTGTGTGATGTGTTGATGTGTTTATGTCTTCACTTACTAAGTGCTTTGATATAGATAGATAGATATGTTTATGCTTTGTGCTAACGATGTATATGGATGTTAGATATGACCATGCTTAGTGCTTGAATATGCTAAATATCATATACCTCTCTATGATAAGTTCTTAGATACATCAGATATGGTTGAATCATGTGATGCTCTGTAATTAGGGTTTGTCTGCATTGTTACTAAGAACTAAATGTTGATGAATGTTTACTGCTAAGTGCTCTGTTAAGTGTTATAATCACAGATATGTGTCCCAGCTAAGGTTACATACATCTAAGTCCTACAACCACCCCTACCTCTACCTCGAGTGAGACTTCATATACTTCGCAGGTGTTGCCGAAAGGGCCAATATTTAGGGTTTTTTTGGTGCGTTGTTGTAGCGTTGAACCCTGGGTCTGCCCCTATGCTAACAAATGGTTTCGTTTCCAGGACATGAAACTGTGATTGTTGGGAACTGTATTGCTGGGATCTGAGGAAGAAGAAGCTTTGTGCAAAGATCCAACCTGAAACTATGAAATCTATCTGTGTAGATCTATTGTCCTAGTGTGCAGCATTCCACTTGACCTCTGAAGCTTTGTGCCAAGAAAAGAGGCCAAATCTGAAGAAAAGAGGTAAGATATAGAAGCTTGTGCTCTGATAAAGGTAAGAATAGTGAAAAGTTCTAGATCTGAAAGCTTTGTGCTCTGTAGAAGTAATATAAGTGGAAATTTTTGTTTTAGCAGTATGGATCTAGGTATGTTTGATAGATTCTGTCCTAGCTTGAAAACTAGGGCACTAATAGATGAAAGAAGGTTTGACTTGCGTAGATCTGATAAGAATACTGAAAGATATGTTATACCTATGCATAGAAAGAATGTTTGGACTAACAAGTGGATGCAGGATCCTAGAAATAAATGTTTGCAGGTTATCTACCATGATCCTAGCACGCAGTATAGGAAAGGTTGGGGATCATTTAAAATAAAGAGAGGATTAACCGTCTGTTACAGTTGCAGAAAACTAGGACATCTTGCTAAGGAATGCCCTGGGAGAAGACCTAGTTGTCTTTGTTGCAAAGCTATGGACCATGAAGTATTGGATTTCCCTAGAATGATTGTTAAGCTTGAAGAAATGAACATGAGACAAGAAAACCCTAAGGTAGATCCAGAAACTACGATTATGGCAGAACCCTAGAAAGAATCAGAGAAAGTATTGCTACAGATAAAAGACACCTTGAATGACCATCGACATGTCATCTTATCAGAGATATTCAAAGAAAAAACATGTATAGAAGCAAGCATAGGAGACTTCGACATTGTCTCTATTCTAGATGAGGAAACACAAGTGAATATCATGACAGAAAGAACTTGGGAAGCTATAGGAAGGCCTGCTATGATTCATTCATTAGGAGGAATAGGACTATTCAAAGGGAAGCTGATAAACCTATGTGGAAAGCTCACCTAGATACCTATGAATGCCAATGGGACTTCGACAGAGGAGGATTTCAAGATTGTTAAAATTATTGAGAATAACCCCCCATTTACCATCTTACTAGGAAAACCTTGGATTGAAAGAGATCAGGCTAGAAGGAAGGAAGAAGAAGAAGTTTTATAGTAGAAGAAGCAAGAGTTAAAGGATTTTATGACTAGAAGTATCACACACTTGATTGAGGAACAAAAGAACAGATCAAATCTATTTAAAACCAGAGACCCAGATGTCGAAGTTGCAAGAACACTAGAAGACCCACAAAATATTGAAGTATCGATCCCAGATAAAAAGGAAGTATCATCCTCGAAAGAATCTCAACAGCGCGAAGCAACTATGCCAAACGCAGATAAGAATCAAAATGGAAAAAGGAATACCGAGATGAAGCTCGCTAGAAAGAAGGCCAGAAAAATAAGTAAGAAGAGAGCTAAGATCGAAAAGTTATAGAAGGTTCCAGAGGGAACTTCACAGAGGGAAAATTTGAAAAATTTAAGCTTCACCGGGATAACAGAACAACGCCGCATGGAACTTCGCCAGGGTGAAGGAATATAATCGTTGGGAATAATACAACCATTAGGCTACCCTTCGAATGGGTAGAAAGGAATTTATGGTTCACCACCAAACCGATTGGACCGTGCCGTAACGGACAGAACAAAGTTAATGAAGGTTTCTCACCTGTTGCAAGAGATCCGTTGCCAAGTTATCTATTTATCCCGTCATGCCATGCACCAAGAACACTTTTACTAACCGTGAATTTGAGCCCGTAGACTCGTTGATTTTACACAGTGATCATTGTGCTATTATCCTCTATCCCATTGCATTGTCTAAGTTACTCCTTGAACCCTAGATTTCCAACCCCAAGTGTGTATGTTGGACGAGTTCAACGCTATAGAGAAATTTGTTGAAGAAGTTCTCATCGACCTCATGATTGAATGAGTAATGTTGATTTCTGTAGGTATACAAGAATCATCGACAAGAGGACTGCAAGCCTCTCCCTCTACTACTCGCGGAGCCAGATAATCCTGACCCTTAGCAGAAAAGAGAACCAAGCACAAAGACAACCTAGCAAATGCGAAGGTGATTCCAACCATATTACCTGATTACATCCTTCCTTTGGCTGGTGCGGTGAATCATGATAGTGTGCCAAGAGATTTCGAGTACACCATGGTCACTGCATACCTCCCGAAGGGGATACAAGCAGTTCGAACAGAGCAGGATAAGATCACAGCATTGAATTTCAACGACTTCAACCTCGGATATCGCAATATCTATGGTATGCTTGCCCTATACAAGTACCTAACCAGAACGAAGGGGAAGAATTCAAAGATAATTCTCCATTCGTGGACGATGAACATTGCGCATTCCACCCTATTGAATGTCATGAATATCCCACACTTCAGAAGACACCAAGAAGTCAACACATGTGTCAAGCTGCTACTGTCATGTTACCATGGAAGCTACTTATGTCTAGACCATCGTATTACAGTTGACCCAAAGCTGATCCACAGGATCACAGGACTGAGTATGCAAGGACCCGACCCGCAGGACTTCTACCGAGGAAAGGCCACAGATCGTGCGCTGGAATAGAAGATCAAGGATACATATGGCGATGTTGAGAATGGAACAAGAGGCTACAAGGTAGCTTCCATCCAGAGTGGTGTGGTGCGCCTAGCATGTCAATTGATAGATGGAAAGTTAGTAAGGAAGAACTGACCTATGCAGGTCATCGACTTTGTCGTTGACCTCGCAAGGAAGTGCGCGGAAGGCCTACAGATGAACTGGGCGAAGTACCTAGTTAACTAGTTGGAAATAGACTGTCGAGAAGCACTGGATCAGGTTTATGAATTTCATTTCAGTTGGCTCATGATCCTCATTGCATTTGTTTCCTGGGAGATGACGAAAGGTGCGACCTTCCCAAACATAGAGTCGTTTGAACCGCTTGTTGTGAAGTTCGCTACCCTTTGGTATTAAAGTGATATGAAGAAACAGTGGTAGTCAAATGTTGTGTTTCATACATATTAACTCCAGCTAAAGAGAGCCATCGAAGCTGAGCCTCGCATGACTCTGAACACCTTACAAAGGTTCTGACCCTTGATGAAGTTCAACACAGATCGACACTTCATCTACATTACAATGCGATTAAATGAATATAAAGAGAATCTCCAGTCATATTATAAACTTATAGAAGAAGACCTTGAGGTGATCACCAAGGAATGGTCCGCTAACCTCCTTATCCCTGCCAACCCTATAGAGATATCTGATCTTGACAGCCCAGAGGATACTCATAAAGAAAAAAATACACCCAAGAAGACTGAGGAGATCCAAAGTTTAAGAAGCACCTAAGGAAAGATTGCTTCAGTGTCACCTGACCGAGGGGGTGATGACAAAGTAGAAGTTGAACAGAAGCCAGGCGAAGTAACACTACCCAAAGACAAGGTTGACACCTTGAAGAAGAGGAAGGTTTCCCCCTGAAACCTTCTTCCTGGAAGAAATCAAAAGCCACCATGACCAAGATGCAGACTGTCCTCACCTCCGATGATTTTGACTTCATCATAGCAGCCCTGAATGATGCTTCACTGGAAATAGTAGAGAAACAAGAAGACAAGAAGGAATAAATGTACGATAGAATTGGAGTCAAACTCCGAGGGGTACAATAGGCCATTCAGTCCAGTCGCGCAGTCTCCACTGTGCCCCTACCATCGGGAGAACCAGAGTTGGGAGATGAGCCAACCCAACTCCACAGACTAGATGATACAGTCGAAGCTCACCTTCGACGAGCACAAGAAGAAACATAACAAGCCACTCAGGCCTTGAAGCAAGTGCAAGGTGTACTTGTAGAAAAATGCAATGCTACAGAATAGGAAATGATTTCTCTCCAAGAGAAGTTCGATGAAGAAAAAGCGCAGATGCAACAAGAAAAAGAACAGTTGCTCGTGGAGCAACTCAAAGTGAAAGAAGCGGTCAACAGATCACTTCGCTCTGTGACAGTCTTAGAAATAAAGGCAGAGGACCGAGTCACACAGCAAGTAGAGCATCTTGCAGAAGCTATCCAGCAGCTACATCAACACATAACAGACTTAGAGCTCCGTACAGTGCCCAATACTCCACAGGATGTAAGGGAAAGAGAAGCAACCTCCTAGGGTGCAGTTGAAAGGATAAAGTCCCTTGCCGTGGAATGAAAGAAGTTGAGTAATCACAGTGCCCAAACATATGAGAAAATCACTGAGAACCCAGAATTGTAGGCACTAGAGTCACAACTCCAAGAAGCAAAGCAACAAATAGAGAGAATACAGGCACACTTGAAGCCCCTGTCAGCTGTGGAAAGAATGAAACGATCCCAAGAGGAACACATCACCTAGAAATAGATACACATTATCCAGAGCAGAGTTATGGAAGTCACTCAATGGCTCCAACCTGTACAAGATAAGGCTTACCAATTGTTCACATAGGTCGAAGGCCAAGGAGAAGAACTCGAGCAGGTTGTCACTACAGCTGAACAATGCCTGGAGGGACCTGTCAATGACATAGTCATCCAAGAGTTCATTGAACAAGAGGTTGTGGCACAACAACAAGTCAAAGCAGCTCGAGCCACGCTCGAGGATTTTGAAGCATAACTACCCAGATCAGAGCGACTCGGGATGAGTCACAGGTGAGTGGTGGGGGCATGTTGGCCCTTGACCAAGTTTTGGGAGTTTGGGGAGACCCTTGGTCAAGTTTGACCTATTTTGGGACTTTGACAGCCTGTCGAAGGAGGAGCGCAAGATGAAGCATAGATCGAGGGATCTTGGCCCCTTTTTGGGTCCTTTTTGGGATTTGGGATTATGTAACGTGTATGGGGATGTCGGCCCATGGGTTTACCCATGTTTAGGCCTATTTTGTAAAGTGTAAATAAATTTCTAGGAAATGTAAGGAGAAGCATATAGGAATATAGAGATATATGTGTGATATTGGGCTAAGTCCTAAGTATGGATTGTAGATGCTTTATGCATACTGTGTGAGATTTGCAGAGCTATGTGCAAGTAATTGTTAGAAGGCTTGGTGTTGTACACTAACTCGAAGAAGGAGGATCTGGCGGAGTGTGCGCAGATCTCATGCCTTATGCGAAGTAGGATTTTGATGCTATGTGCCTGTAAGAAGCTTGACTGAAGATAATAAAGAAGAAGAGTTGGTGGACATAGCCCCAGGGTGGGGGTGAACCACGTACATGTTGTGTTTCTATGCTTTGTGCAATGCGTTGATGTGTTTATGTCTTTACTTTCTAAGTGATTCTAACGATGTATATGGATGTTATATCTGACTATTCTTAGTGCTTGAATCTACTAAATCTCATCTACCTCTCTATGATAAGTTCTTAGATACATCCGATTTGGTTGAATCCTGTGATTCTCTGTAATTAGGGTTTGTCTGCACTGTTACTAAGAACTGAATGTTGATGAATGTTTACTGCTAAGTATTATAATCACAGATCTGTGTCCCAGCTAAGGTTGCAGACATCTGAGTCCAGCAACCACCCCTGCCTCTACCTCGGGTGACACTTCATCTGCTTCACAGATGTTGCCGAAAGGGACAGTAGTTAGGGTTTTGTTGGTGCATTGTTGTAGCGTTGAACCCTGGGTCTACTCCTGTGCCAACACTGACTAAGATACAATTTATCAAAAGAAAACATGCATGAAATAAACGATCGTAAGTAAAATAATTCACTCATATCTAATCATTTATCACATAATAACACAATGATTTGTTTTCATCATTAAAGACAAGAAATGTAAAAACATTGAATCAGATAACTTATCAACAGATTTAGTAGTTCTTACTTGTTACAACGTCCATTCCATGACTTCGTGAAAAAACACAAGCTTGTCTCAGGTCCTAAACATGACTTCTCAATTAAAGGCAACTCCGAAATAGTTCTTTACATAACCAAAAATGAGGTTCTTTGCCACAACCATCGACCATTACTAATAGGTTGATCCTCCTATTTATAACATACTATTAACTAAAAATAGTTATTAAAGTGTAACTAAGTAAAACAAAACTTGCCAGATGGCGCTTTCTTCTATCAGTTTTTCTAAGAGTCATCTTAGGATATCACTTAAGTGGGTGACTCTTCTCGTACTCCAACCACTGGAAAGAAAGATCCTTGCACGTGTTAGCGTGCGAAAACCTATGTTGATCCATTGCAGTCGAAAGGATCTCCTCGATCTCTACTGCATGTGCTTGATATTTGACTATTTTAGCACTTAACTGTTGTAGCACTGCCCGAGCCTTGATTGGGTACTCTATGAACTACTTCACTTGTCCTGGCACCATGTTCACCACCTTTGTTATCTTCGTAGCCCATGATGAGTCTTGTTCAGTATGTAATTTGACGATGTCGCACAAGTCGACAAAGTCATCAGGTGTGCCAAATTCCAAAAGACCGATGTCTCTCATCACTCAGTTGACCTTGGTCCAATTATTTTCGCACTCGACCCACTTTTCTTGGATCTCCTGATGAGGCTCTTGGGCCATTCACACCCAGTACTCAGTTGATTTATTTATGCGGTCGATGCTACTATCTCTGAGTACCCAAATGTCCAGCTCTTCGGCATCTCGGCCTTGTGAACGACCTTGATGTAGTCGATCCTTTCCACAACTTGGTGCACTTTCTCATACCACCTATCCATATATTTACACATTTCCAGTGCCATGAGGGTGTCTTCTTGGTACTCGTCTACTCTTGCAATGAACAGATGTCGCTCGTTTGCAAATTTATTATAGGTTTCTTGGAAATCATTCCTGAGGAATATCGTGGCTTGTGTGGTATCCTGGTAATAATTTTCCAAATGGCGTAGATGTTATAACTCTTTAAGGGAAGTAGCCAATTCCTCTTCATCCCTTTTTTCGATGTCTAGGGTGGCATCTAAGATTTCTATCCCTACGACAATAAGTTTGGATGTTTTGGCATGCTCTGTATTTATCAAACTTTTCTCCATGGTGATGAGGATTGAGCGATCTAGAGTGATCCTCCTCTTCTTTGTGGTTCTCTGTAACATTGACTAGAGTGACATTGTAACATTGCAAGATGGTCTGGCAGCATATCTCCCCCACTACAAGATGGTCAGGGACATGTGCGGGCAGGAGATGAGGTGCTCCGGTGGCCCCAAACACTCTAATGTAGGTATTGAGCTCGTCTAGATACCAGTGGTCGACCTTTGATATCGTCTTTTTGGTCGCAGATGATAGTCTCGGGCATTCTTTCTTGAAAAGATAAAATAAATACCTGCGATGAATTCATCGCAGATGAGAGAGTAGGACTTTTTTTACCTCTTCTCCCATAAGATGTTGAAATATACGTCGACCGAGAGCTCCGTGACATGCCAGCTCAGGTTCATGTCAGTGAAAACGTTTCTATCACACATGACATCCAATAAGTAAGAAGCCATGTATAAGGTTGGTGTCTCTCCTTCCTTCAGCGTATGAGCCTGTTGTATGAAAATGATCAGTTTCTTAGAAATGATGGCTCCCCAATTGAATTCGCTCTCGAAAATGGCCACTATGTAAGCTAGAGGCATCCATGCCTCTAAAAATCTGGAGCAGTATTTCTCCCCATACAACCGGCAGATGAGAGCCATCAGGTAGATATATGGCTCCCTTAAGTTGGCCATTTGGTACCATCCGGAGGTCCGGTTGGTGTATTTCTTATCATCTCTCCACCATGAGGTCGTTACCTGGCTGGTGTCATGGCGCTCATAGAATTTTATGACAAAATCTGTGTTTAGTTGCTCCTCAGGGTCTCTTAGCTTGTATACTTCTTGACCTTTACCAAAAGGAATACCCCGACACATCCACCACTGTCGTCATTGATTATACACTTCTATGTGTCTATGTGGTCGATGAGCCACTGAAGAAGTTATATACAGGGAAACACATGGTTTCTCCTTTCTACCATGTGTAGGTATGACCGTCAGATATTCGAGAATACCTGGTCATCGAGTGCTCTCACATCTGGGTCATTGTGTGGGATGTACTCTGGGAATTCTTCCCGCCTGATCTTTTTGAAGAGTTCTCCCCAATGTGGGAGTGTTGTCTTGGTCCTTGTGTTTTCCTCTTTGTCTCCAAAGGCCAAAGGTTGAATGAAAACCTTCTTTGTAGATGTCTTAATGACTGGCTCCAGCCTCAGAGTGTATTCCAACTATTTTTCTACCCCTGGAGAGGAACCTTCACCTACTTCTGGCTCCTTCAGATTCGACACCCTCAGTGATCATCTAGTGTTCAGCTTCCTTGGCGGCATTTTTCTTGCAACTGAAAAACTGAAGCTTAGATACTATGAAAATAACATAACCAGATAACAAATCTAAAAATGATAGTCACGTAAAATTACAGACTTGGATACATACTTGTAAATTTCGCTAAACCTGGTTATTTGATACTCATGGGAACTCTACAGATTTCAAATTTCTTGTCTCACTTTCTCTGAATGCTCTGAAACTTCTTTGCACGCAGAATGGTTTCGTTTACAATGGATCAAGATAATTTAAATCAGGTAAGAACTTACCATGTTGTATCAACCATTTTATTTGGGTGATGAGTGAAATTCATCTGCCGCCGAATCTCTGTAACTTAAATTCATCGTGAGTTGGCGGCAGAGGCACGGAGCATGATGTGGTCTATCGATAATTTCAAATGGTTGTTTTGATTCGCACACGAATTAGCAACTAATGCGAGATTTTATATTGATTAACCCTTTAAATGCTTCGAAACTAATTGTATCTAGCGCTAAATCGTCCCATAGTGTCACTTTATCAGTGGATGGATCAAGGATCGGGTATGCGCGATGAATTTTTTTGTTGATGTCCCTCGCAAAAGCTCTGATGTGGATCGATCTCATTGTACAATGATGACATGGTGAAACCGACTCAGAGGTGTGACTTGGACCTAGGGAACAAAGAATGATTCAGGGTAAAACTAGACCGTACAGTTCTCCAGTCTGGAAAAGACACGTGGCGTTGAAGATAGGTGGCTTAAACCGTGTGTATTAATCGTAGTCAGGGTTTTAATTAAGTCATTAGGTTTAAAACATACCTTCAAGTGACGATGCCAAAAATTACCCTAGATCGGCGATCGACGATACATATCACATTGTTTTCCTTTGGGTTAGCTTCCTCGAAAAAGTCTCGATGCCGAAGAGCATCAGGAATCGGTGGTCAGGGAATTTTTTTTTAGCGTGGTCAGAATGTTTGTCGCGATTCGGTCTTCTCTGATTTTGACAAGAACCTCGGGTATCGGCCATCAGTGATATTGTTTCTTTCTTCTTTGACGTTTACTCCCTTCTCCTTTTACCGATGTTGAAGGGGATCGACTATCAACGATGTTTGTATGTGATACTTGTCGTGAAACGAAACTTCCTTTCACCGAAACTAGTGAATACCAGTGATCGGCAACTGAGGTTTTCCAAGTGATTCCTTTTCACCTCTTAATTCTTTCCAATGTCGAATCTTGAGCACATCAGGTGAAGTGTTTTGGTTTTTGATTCTTTAAGTGTTGAGCCTTTTATTTTTTAATTCATGGGGTTTTATAAATTTTAAACAAACATTGAATAGAAAATGAGAGTCAAGAGAACAAGAAAAGACAAAACACTCCTCAAAAGAAAATCGAATCATATAGTACAAAGATCAAGTGGTACCCAAAAAGTGAAAAATTGACATAGGATTTTTAGGGTGTGTTGAGTGCTCAAAAAATGGTGACTTACTGGGAGAAATAAGAAACTATGTTCCTTCCTTGGGATTGGCTAATGAAAAAGTTGATTAGGAACTTAACTGGTTTTCATCAGAGCTTCTTTTACCCTTGCATTCAGAATTTCCCCAGTTGATGCATATGGGCCTGCCTGTGGGGTTTTTAAACCTTTATTCCACCTTCTTTTCCTGTAACCTTGACTCACGCCCCTTTTGACAAGATTCTAGTAAAGAATTCACTGTCACTAGGCCTTTTAGTTACCCTTATTCATTTGATATGGTGTTGCTCCCCTGCCAATGGGCATCCATAGCCCCAACAGAGTCACCCCTATTTCACAGACCTTGCTCCGCTACCAGTGAGCATCCATAGCCCCGATGAAGATATCTGCATACCCTCTCCTACTGTGCACTCGTTTGATATAGTTGACTTTTATTTTAGTAGAATTCCCTGAGCGAGCGGGAGAGGAGGACGTTCGTTACTTGCAAAAAATGAGATGGTTAAGGTGAAACTCACTAGCTCTGTCTCTGAGCTGCATGTAGCCCTTTCCAACTTACCATATTTCCCTTAATGTTTTACCAGACCACTAAGAAGACACTTCCGCATTTCTCCAAATTTGTTCATCTACACAGGCTAGATAGAGAATCCTTTTGAAACAACCACAGGTTCTTCATCGTTTCTTGTGTTTGTATGTGAGCGACAAGTTAGGAACAGAGTTCACTTTGTCACATGATTTGAGGTCAACCATTGTCTTTCTAAACATAATCTTTCAAAATCTCAAAAGCACAATCGCAAAAGATAAAACAAAAATGTATAAATGCAAAAAATATTCATCGACTCATCTAAAATAGACACAAAAGTTTTTTTTTTTTTTACATGAAAATATTGTTTTAGGGCTTGGCCATTCACTAGGAGAGCGTCAGGTTCCCCTCTCAGATTCTGTAGTCGGTATGTGCCTGACCCAATCTTCTCAACCACCTGGAAAGGTCTTAGTCATAGATTCTGAAACTTAGAATGTTTTACTTTAGGCTCATTTACTCTGTCCCACTTTAGGACTAAGTCTCCTACTTCAAAATTATTCTCTTTAGCCTTATGCTTATCAAACCACATTTTAACTATCTGCTGGTGGGCTATGAACTTTGATTTATATTTCTCCCTTTCATCTTCTAGCATGAGCAGGGTGTCAATTCTTTGTTGTAAGATTGATGAGGGTTTCCTTCTCGACTCTTGAAGAAGTTGAAGAGATGGAAGATATAGCTCGTTCGGGAGAATGGCTTCATGTTCGTATACTAAAAAGTATGGAGAATTCCCTATATCTTCCTTGGGTGTAACTATATCTTCCCATAAAGCGTTATGGAGTAGATTATGTCTATTCCTCTGGTTGTCTGCAACCGTTTTCTTCAATATCCTCACTAGGTTCTTATTAGTTGATTATGCCACTCCATTTCCATGTGGATAATAACTTGCAGAGTATCTGATTATGATTCCTTTGTCTAGAGAAAACTCTGTTAATAGGGTGGAAGAAAAGTAAGTTGCATTATCAAAAACAAGGATAGAAGGGACATTGAACCTTGTGATTAGTTGTTGTTCTATGAATTATATTACCACCTTCTCATTTACATGAGTCAGAGGGATGGCCTCCACCCATTTTGTGAAATAATCAGTGGCAGTAAGTATGTATTTGTGTTGTTTTTAATAACTTGGTGTAATTTATCCTATAATATCTAACCCCCATTGCACAAAAGGCCTAGAAACGACCACCGGTTGGAGTGGGACAACTACCCTCTTCTCCCTTCCATCATTTATTTGACAAGTCTTACAGTTTCTAGCATATGTGTGAGCGTCTTTGAACAAAGTATGCTAATAATAACCAACTCCCAATATATTATGAATGGTGGTGTTTCCTGCGAAATGTCCACCAACAGGACCATCATGGAGATATTTTAGAACTTTGTCTGCATCTTCACGTTCGAGACATATTAAAAGTACTCAATCATAATTAACCCAGAAAAGTACCAAATTTATGAGGTGATATTGTGCGGATTTTAATCTGAGAGCTCTCCTCTCCCTAGGGTTTATGTTTTCTGGGAAAGTCCCATGATGCAGGAGATAAGTTAGTTTCTCATACCATGACTCTTTCCCCAGGGAGATGTATGAAGCTTCGCCACACCATAATGCCAATTCATTCTCCCATATGAGGTCGTGATTTACTTGGTCCTGGGCTTGAGCTGTTAGTTTGCACAACCCTTGTCCTTTAACCAATTTAGTAGGTTTTATATATAGATCAAATTCTTGGACAAATGCCATCCAGTTCCCTCTTATTTATCCTATCTCTTGTTGACTAAATAGGGATCAGACTGGGGGTGGGGCACAATTACTTTGGTATGGTTCTTGAGGATGTAAGATCTAAAATGTTTCATTGCCTTGTAAACCGCATAAGCCTACTTGTCTATAGCAAGATAATTTAGTTCGGCACCTTGGAGATTAGTGCTCATGAATGACACAGGGGCCTCATTGTTGTCATCATCCTTCTGAGTTAATACCGTGGCTAGCGATTGGTCAGAGGTGAAAGTATAGAGGAAGAAATATTTGTTGAAGTTGGGGCTTCGCAACATTGGAGCCTGAGATATTGCAGTCTTAATACTATTTAAAGCCTTCTTTCATTCATCATCCCACTGAAACTTGACATATTTACAAAACATTTTTTGTAGCGGTTTGATAGTTTCCACGAAATCGGGGGAGAATTTCCTCACAAAATTGATTTTCCCGAAGAACGATTGCATAGCCTTTTTGTTGTGAGGTAATGGAAGTTGAGTTATAGCCTTAATCATTTATGGGTATATGTGAATGTCTGCTTGATATATAATGTGGCCTAACAACTTACCTTCCTCGACACCAAAAATAGTTTTCTTAGGGTTTAAGGATATGTCGTATTTCCTACACCTTTCAAAAATCTGGGTCAACTGCTGGATGTGATCTTCTTTGTTCTTTGAATACACAGTCACATCATCCAAGTAGAATAATACATACTTTTTTATTAGTCCCCAAAATACTATGTCCATGGCCCTCTGGAAGGTCACTCCTGCATTGATTAACCCAAAAGGAATGTGTTTGTAAGTGAAGGATCCCCACTTGGTTCGAAAGGTAATTTTCAAGCGGTCTTCTTCCAAAACTAGAACCTAGTTGTAACCTAAGAAATCGTCCAGCAAGGAGAAAATCTTAGAGCCAGACACGGTCTGCAAGAGTTGCTCCATCGGTGGGACTGGGTAGTTGTCCTTTTCTGAAGCTCTATTGAGGTTTTTAAAATCTACGCATATGCGAATCTCCCCAGACTTCTTCCTTACAGGAACCCAATTTTCTACCCATGCAGAGTATCTAACCTAGAAGATAATTTTGGCATCTAAAAATTTATTTAACTCCTGGCACATGAGGGACTCCAGGGATGGGTGGTATTTTTGGAGCTTATGTTGGAGGGGTTTTACTTCAAGCTTTAAAGGGATAGTGTGTTGAATGATACGGGTATCATAAGTTTTCAGATCTCAGTAGGACCACGCAAAGACATCTTGATATTGTCTGAAAAGTTTGAGATAGGCCTTCCTTTCCTCTTTAGATATTGTCTTACTGAGGTTTATGTTTTTTTGGTTTTCCGGGGTTTCGATATTTATAGTTTCATGCATGGGACAAGAACTACCGGTTTTCGTGTTTTTTGACCCCTTAAATCCTTCCCTTAGATCAAAAAGGTTTTCTAAATTGGATATTCCCTTCTGTATCGTGTGAGACTTCGATTTCTCAGTCGGTTGATCTGTCTAAGGATCAATTCATGCCGATTGTTCCTGGAATATTTCGTCGTCAATAGCCAAGTCTTTAAAATAGTCCTGATTGTTCAAAAAGTTTATAATATGTTCATCTCCTTCAAAAACCTTCCAATTATAAATATTGTTGGGTATCAAGGGTTTGTAGAGTAGGTTTATAGTGAACTCGGAGGATTCATAATCTTCTAGAGGTGATAGCCTTGAAGCAGTGTTGGCCAGAGAATCAGTAAGAATGTTCTTTGCTCTGGGAATCACTGTAATGTTGAAAGCTTCAAAATGTTCCATTATCCTGTGCACTTTCTGTTGGTAATTCTTTAGGTGTGGAGAATCACAATGTATAGTATTCCTTACTTGTATAATAATGATTTCAGAATCTCTGAAAACCTTCACTTCCTTAACGTTCAAGTCCACGACTTTCTTTAGACCTTGTGCTAGAGCTTCATATTCGACGGTATTGTTTGTGCATTAAAACTCAAGTCTACAGGATAGTAAATGTTGTTTACCTTTTGGATTAATGAGGATGCACCCTTCCCCAAACCCTTCTTGCGATTTAGAGCCATCAAAGTATAAGGTCCAAACTTGTGGGCAACATCTATCAACTTCTTTTTTCTTGTCACTTTCCTCTTTTCCTCCTGTTTGTTCTGTGATTTCGAACGCGGGTTCTTGGCGGAAGAAGGTTTCCTCCGCCACCATCGGCAATTCCTATTGAAAACTCATTTTGGAGTTTTGAGTAAGGGGAACATCAAATGAGAGAGGGGAGAAATTTCCAAAGTGGGAATCACAAGAATAATTGCCTAACACAGGAAAATTTGTCAATGAGGGTTCATTTAGGGTTTCTAAGTAAGTGACAGTATGTTTTAGATATCTTTCCCTATCCATCCTGATCATGTGTGTGTTCCCTTTTAATGGTAACCAAAGGTGAGCCCAGTCTGTACTAAAGTATCTGTTTAACTTCTCAAACCAATATCGACTTAATAACAATCCATAAGTTTCTAGGATATCTACTACAATAATGTCAACTACTTGCACAAATTTAGGGTGTGTCACTATTCTAATCATAACATCTTTGAGTTCTCCCATGACCTTCACCTGGGTTCTGTCTAGCTGTATCACATGTTTTTCACTTTTGAGAGGTATTGCGTTTAATTTTTGCAAATATAAAAAGGCATAACATTAGAAGATGCTCCCGAGTCAACCAAATAGTTATGGAGGTTTATGTTGAAGACTTCAAACATTAAAAGGAACGGTGGGACAAAAAGCTTTCCCTTCTTATCTTCAGAGTAGGAATTCACAGTTGGTTTATTTCCTGGATCTGTGGGAGTTAGATTTCTTCCTTGGTCGATGCTCGTTGTAGGATTTTCTACTGATTTCAAAGCTTGTAATAGGAAATCCTTTTGTTGAGTGATTCTACATATGTCCAGTATTGATATATTTTCCTTTAACTTCTTCAAATCTTATACTATGTTGTAATCAAGCTTGGGCGATTCTCGTGTATGGATGTTTATAGGGTTTCTTCGAGGAGAAAAAGGTGCATTTGGGTGATAGGGAGTTGGTCTTCCTCCTGAAATTTGGGTCATACTAAGATCATTTAAGACAAGTTGGCCCCGACTTCATGTCTACACAACCAAGACTTATGCGGGTGGTTCTTGAACCTCAAACAGGTCGTTGGAAGGCATAGCTAAATCAAGATCCCATATCAACATGGTTGTTTCTTCTAGTGGATCAACCTCTTCCTAATCAACAATATTTATAGTTGATCCACTTGATTGTTTGGTTAGGGAGACCTCATATAGAAACCAGTTGGCCATCAAATTCATGGCATGCACCCATTGAGGGAAATATCTTTCACAGTGGTTCTCCTGATGATAGGTACATAAGGAGTCATATGTCACATTCCCCGTATCGATATTCAATTTGGATGGGGGAGGTTCAATTGATTTGAAAGGAGGATTTATTTTAAATAAAGGTTTATAGGGCCTCTAGCCTTGGTTTCCCTCCCTTGCACTTCTCTTCATGTCTATGATTTCATTTGATAGTTTTTTTACCATGCATTGTAGGTCCTCTATGTCCCCACTTCCCTTTTTAGGAGCTTGTTCTGATTGTTTCCCTTGGGGTCTGGTCAACATAAGTACTCTCCTAGGATGGGGTTGGACTTCTTTCTTAACTAACGAGACATGTCCTTCTTCGCATCCTTTCATGTGGAACTCTATCATTTTGGCTTCTTCAAAATTCTTAGCCAGGGTTGGTTTGGCATCCCTCTTCGCAAACATGGAAATGGAAGCTGGGAGGGAATTAGCATATACTTCAATTTGAAACTCCTGAGTAGGTTTATCTTTGAGCTGGAATTTTTTAAGATGGTGGTAAACCTTTGATTGAAGTCTTTAACCCTGTCCTTCAAACTCATGGTGGTGAAGAACAACTCAGCTATCAAAGCTCCTATAGTAGTTTCTTCTGCAAATTTATCTAGAAAATCCTTTTGAAACTTTGTCCAACTAGTTATGGATACTATAGGTAAGTTAAAATACCACATGGAAGCTGCATTCTCGAAAGTGTAGGGGAACATGCTACAAACTACGTCTTCATGTTAGACATTCATCAGTCTGATAGCTAGTATGAATTTCTTGATATGATCTTCAAGCAATCCTGAGGTTTCTGGGTCAAATTTAGGGAGTAACTTCTCTGGATGTCGTGAAAGCTTATGTACTCATCCAGGGATGGCCAAGGAATCTTTGACCAACTAAGGTTGATTATTTTACGGTGGGTTTCCCCTCTCTTCATCATGGTCATTGTTATCTTCCATATATTCAGATCCTGACTTAAACCCTTCTTCTTCCAAAAAATCGTCGGGCTCGGAGAAGTTTTCGGCTAGTGTTTCAAGAATTAGGTTAAGAGGATGTTTGATTTCAGTGAGAGAAAAATATATCAGGTCTTCTACTATGTGAAAAAAAACTTGGTCAGGGGACTTGACCACCGGTCTTCTTATTTGTTTTCTTTGAGGAAGAAACGAAGCTAATGGAATCACACCGATCTGTCAGGCGTATTCTCTTGTAATTATTCTGAATTGGTTCAATACCTCGTGAGGAAGAGCATAGGGTATATTCGAGAACAAATTTTTTTCCTCATGCTGGGGTGAGTTAGTCGTTTTTGGAGTACTCAGTGTGTGTGGGATTTCTTTGTAATGACTGGCCATGCATGTGGGTTGTTCTTGAATCTACAGGTTGTCTAAAATATTATGTGAAATATATATTCATCCATTCATTATTTAGGCCCTCCTTCTAGAGCCATTTCTATTGTGGGGTCATAAATCCCTTTAACTAAACAGTAGGAACCAAACCTGCCACCGAGGCCCGATTAGACTCTACAACGTTTAATAGTGGAATGGTTTTCCAGATCCAGCGATCCAGCCAAAATAATCGATGGGCTTTACGTTTTCTTGGGAAGGCTTTCTCCTTCAGGTTAGAGATTCTCTTTTTGTGTTTTCTCTTAAGTGGGACAGATATAAAATAAAATCGGTATAAACCAACTGAGTGGGAAAGTGGGAACAAACTTAACTACTGGAGAAGAGGCTGAGCTTGGGATAATCATTTCACTCTAGCATGTAAACAATGATCGGCTTCCATAGGCCTAGTACTAATATGTTAACCGTGCGAGTATTCCAATTATTGACTGAGATACAATTTATCAGAAGAATACATGCATGCGATAAATGATGGTTAGTAAAATAATTCACTCAACTCTAATTATCTATCACATAATAACACAACGATTTATTTTCATCATTAAAGACAAGAACTATAAAAAAATTGAATCATATAACTTATCAACATATTTAGTATTTCTTCTCCACATCCAATCATACACACATTTGATGAAAAAACACAAACTTGTCTCAAGTCCTAAACAAGAATTCTCAATTAAAGGAATCTTTAAAATAGTTCTTTACATAACCAAAAATGAGGGTCTTTGCCACAACCATCGACCATTTCTAATAGGTCGATCCTCCTATTTATAACATATTATTAACTAAAAATAATTATTAAAGTGCAACTAAGTAAAACAAAACTCGCCAGATGGTGCTTTCTTCTATCAGTCTTTCTAAGAGTCATCTTAGGATATCAATTAAGTGGGTGACTCTTCTCGTACTCCGACCACTAGAAAAAAAATCCTCTCACATGTTAGTGTACGGAAACCTGTGTTGATCCATTGGGACCGAAAGGATCTCCTTGATCTCTAATGCATGTGCCCAATATTTGACTATTTTGGCACTTAACTATTGTAGCACTTTCTGAGCCTTGATCAGGTGCTCTGTGAACTGCTGCACTTGTCCTGGCACTATGTTTTCCACCTTTTTTATCTCTACGGCCCACGATGAGTCTTTTTAGGTATGTAATTTGACGATGTCGCGCAAGTCGACAAAGTTATCAGGTGTGTCGAATTCCGAAAGACCGATGTCTCTCATCGCTCAATTGACCTTGGTCCAATTATTTTTGCACTCAACCCACTTTTCTTGGATCTCCCGATGAGGCTCTTGGGCCATTCTCACCCAATACTCATCCAATTTCTTTATGCAGTCGATGCTACTATCTTTGAGTACCCGAATGTCATGCTTTTCGACGTCTTGACCCTGCTGAATGACGTTGATGTAGGCGATCCTTTCCATGGCTTGGTGTGCTTTAGCATACCACCTCTCCATATCTTTACATGTTTCAAATGCCATGACGGTGTCTTCTTGGTACTAGGATACTCTTACAGTGAACAAATGTTGCTCATTTGCAAATTTATTACAGGTTTCTTGGAACTCATTCCTCAGGAATGCCACGGCTTGTGTGGTATCATGGTAATAATTTTCCAAATAGTGCATATTTTCTAACTCTTTAAGGGCAGCGGCCAATTCCTCTTCATCCCTTTTTTCTTTGTCCAGAGTGGCATCTGAGATTGCCATCCCTACGCCGATAAGTTTGTATGTTTTGGCATGCTCTRTATTTATCAAATTTTCCTACATGGTGATGAGGATGGAGCGATCTAGAGTGATCCTCCTCTTCTTGGTGGTTCTCTGTATCTTTTATTTTCCAGTCATAAGTGATGGMATGTATGTCAGCTACTTCATCCCAGGTGAGTGTATTCCCCATACTCCCGATGGTATATACTTGTTCAAGGTTGGGTTCTTGAACTTCCTCCCTGTGTTCTGAAGGCCCAGCTTCTGTTTGCCGTTCATCGGGGAGTTGCATACCAATTGAAAATGAGGCATCAGGGGTAGGATCAGTACTTACTTGATTATCGGTCATTGAAGCGTCAATGTCCTGCTGTGGAGATTCTTCTTTTTGTTCACCCGACCCTGGCTCATCCTTCAAATTGTCTGCTTGGGTCTTCGATGCATTGGACAGCTCAATGTCTAAGCCACTCTCGACTTCTTATTTGTTCTGTGGAAGCCCATGAATTTGAGCGTCGGGAACTGGGGAAGATGTCTTCTCTGGCTCCTTTTCCTCTTCGATATGTACAGGGGACATAAGGGATACCTTTGAGCTCTCATCATCATCATATATTTTTATTAATTCGTGGAGGGGGTCTAGTGCACTTATTCCCACTAATACCCTGACTGTCTCCAGCTAAGCTGAAACACCCACCGGTGATCCAGCCTGCCACGTTGTGATTTCAGGGTCATCTAACCCAACAATTTCATTGACGTCTATCAGTGCAAGGCCACTTAGGACTATTTGTCTTTCATCTGGGTTGTCGACAGGGAACCTCATCATACCTATTAGGTCTAGGTCATCTTGCAGCTAATCAATTGTTCGTTGTGCATTTTCTATCATAAGTAACCCCATCTCCTGCACATCCTGAGTCATGGGGAAACATCTATCTTACATCGAGGCTACCAGGGGGGCTTCTCATGCTTTGGTCGCTATCATTTCTTCTCTGGACCTGAGGGCTCTTTGAGATGATTGTTCTAGGATTGTTGCTTGTTCATCCAGGGTCATGGCTTTGAACCTAGTCATATTGGGTTCAGCCATCCTTTCCACCACTTCGTCCCAGTCATGGGCATTTTCTATGAAGATTTCATCTTCAAATTTGTCGTGGGTGTATGGCCAGTAGGACGACACTTGTGAGGCATGTTCCAAGACCAGAACCTTTGTGTCATGTTTTCATAATCAGTCAGTTAGGAATATGAACTCTTATTGGCTCAGTCCTTCTTTCTTGGCTTGAGTAGTGTCCTTCACCATGTAGAAGCCTACATGGAAGTCATAAGGTATGAACGCTCTTTTCTTGTCCTTGACCAGAGTGGCATTGTAACCTTGCAAGATGGTCTGGTAGCTTATCTCCCCCACTACAAGTTGATCAAGGACATGCATAGGTAGGATATGAGGTTCTCCAGTGGCCCCAAACACTTTGATGTAGGTATCTCACTCGTCCATATACCATTGGACGACCTTTGATATCATCTTTTTGGTCGTAGATAATAGTCTCGGGCATTCTTTCTTGAAAAGAATAAAATAAATATGTGTGATGAATTCGTCGCATATGAGGGAGTAATATTTTTTGTACCTGTTCTCCCATAATATGTTGAAATAAACGTGGATCGGGAGCTCCACGACGTGCTAACTCGGGTTCACCCCGACGAAAATGTTTCTGGCACACATGACATCCAGTAAGAAAGAATCCATGTAGAAGGCGGGTGTCTCTCGTTCCTTCGGTGTCTGAGCTTGTTGTATGAAAATGCTCAGTTTCTTAGAAATGATGGCTCCCCAATTGAAGTTGCTCCCATAAATGGCCATTGTGTAAGCCAAAGGCATCCATGCCTCTGAAAATATGGAGCCATCTTTCTCCCCATACAACCAACAGATGAGATCCATTAGGTAGATATATGGCTCCCTTAAGTTGGTCGTTTGGGACCAGCCGGAGGTCTGGTTGGTGTATTTCTTGTCTTCTCTCCACCATGAGGCCATTACCCGGCTAGTGTCATGGCGCTTGTAGAATTTTATGAAAAAATATGTTTTTAGTCTCTCCTCAGGGTCTCTTAGCTTGTAATACTTCTGGACCTATACCGGAAGGAAGACCCCGACACATCCACCACTTTCGTCATTGATTAAACACTTATGTGTGCCTCTGTGATTGTTGATCCACTACAGAAGTTATATACAGGGAAACACAAGGTTTTTGCTTGCTACCATGTGCAGGTATGACTGTCGGATATTTGGGAATACCTGGTCATCGAGTGCTCTCACATATGGGTCACTGTGTGGGATGTACTCTGGGAATTCCTCTCGGCTTATCTTTTTGAATATTTCTCCCCAATGTGGGAGTGTTGTCTTGTTCCCTATGTTTTCCTCTGTGTCTCCAAAGGCCGACAGTTTTGTTGGACCTTGACCAAGTTTTAGGATATTCTTGTTCATGTTGACCTATTTTGGGACTTCGACAGACTGTTGAAGGAGGAGCATAAGACAAAGCAGAGATCATGGGATCTCGGCCCCTTTTTGGGTCCTTTTTGGGTTTTGGGGATTATGTAATGGGATTGGGATGTCGGCCCATGGGTTTACCCATGTTTATGCCTATTTTGTGTATATAAATAGATGTTTAGGCTAGATAGAAGTGGTGGTGCATCTATGTGATGTGAATGTATGCTAAGTGCAAGTAGAGTCTGCAAGTTCTTTCTACATGATTGTAAGAGACTTGTAGAGATAAGTACAGGTTCTTGTAGCAGATTGTGGAAGGCTCAGTGTTGTAACGCAATGAAGAAGGATCTAGCGAGTTGCGCATGTCTTTTTTCCTGTGTGGAGTAAGGGTTTTGAGGCTCTGTTCCTGTAACCGATTGACTCAATACAATAAAGAAGAAGAGTTGGTGGACATAGCCCCAGGGTGGGGGTGAACCACGCAAATATTGTGTTATGTTGCTTTGTGCTTTGTCTTGATGTGTTCACATATTATTTTCTAAGTAATTTGATGTATTTAGATAGATCTACTTATGCTTTGTGCTTATTATATGTGAGAATGTTAGATCTGATCTATATAGCCATGCTTAGTGCTTGATCTACTCGATCTGATCTATTTACCTATGCTAAGTGCTTCAATACATTAGATTGGTGTGAATGATGTGAAGCTCTGTTTTACCAACAAAGTAGGTATTGATTGCATATTGAGGAACTGATGGTGCTAAGTGCTTTATTAATTAGTACAATCATAGATCGGTGTCCCAGCTAAGGTTGCAAACACCTGAGTCTTGCAACCACCCCTGCCTCTACCTCGGGTGAGACTTCATCTGCTTTGCAGTTGTTGCTGAAAGGGTTGGTAGTTAGGGATTTGTTGGTGCATTGTTGTAGCGTTGAACCCTGGGTCTACCCCTGTGCCAACAAGTGGTTCCGTTGCTGGGACCTGAAACTGTGATTGCTGGGAACTGAGAAAGAAGATGCTTTGTGCAAAGATTCAACCTGATATTGTGAAAAATTTGTGCGTAGATTTGTGCTCTAGTGCACAGTATCCTACTCGATTTATAAAGATATTTTCTAAATAAGGAAGCTCGATCTGAAGAAAGGAGGTTAGATCTGAAGGAAAGAATCAAGATCTGAAAGCTTTGTGCTCTAAGAAAGGAAAAAGTGAGAATTTTTTACTAAAAGAGGTAATATCTGCAAGCTCTGTGCTCTGATAAAGGTAAGAATAGTGAAATGTTTTAGATCTGGAAGCTTTGTGCTCTGTAGAAGTAAGATAAGTGGAAATTTTTGCTTCTAAGTATGGATCTAGGTATGTTTGATAGGTTTTGTCCTAGCTTGAAAATTAGGGCACTAATAGATGAAAGAAGGCTTGATATGAGTAGATTTGATAAGAATAGTGAAAGATATGTTATACCTATGCATAGAAAGAATGTTTGGACTAATAAATGGATGCAAGATCCTAGAAAGAATTTTTTGCAGGTTAGCTACCATGATTCTAGTGCGCAGTACCGGAGAAGTTGGGGATCATTTAAAAGAAAGAGAGGATTAACCCTTTGTTATAGTTGCAAAAGACCGGAACATCTTACTGAGGAATGCCCTGGGAAAATCCCTGGTTGTCTATGTTGTAAAGCTATGTACCATGAAGTGTTGGATTTCCCTAGAATGATTGCTAAGCTGGAAGAAATGAATGTGAATAAAGAAAACCCTAAGGCAGATCCAAAAATGGCAGAACCCTAGAAAGAATCAAAGAAATTATTGCTACAAATAAACGAAACCCTGAATGACCA
Organism: Picea sitchensis; assembly: GCA_010110895.2. Lineage (NCBI taxonomy): Eukaryota > Viridiplantae > Streptophyta > Pinopsida > Pinales > Pinaceae > Picea > Picea sitchensis. The sequence goes on from SNQJ01S0011953.1 coordinate 118,890, forward strand.
TCGACATGTCAGACTATCAGATATCTTCAAGGGAAAAAAATGCATTGAAGTAAGAATAGGAGACTTCGACATTGATTGTATTTTTGATGAAGAAACACAGGTGAATATCATGATATAAAGAACTTGGGAAGCCATAGGGAAGCCTGCTATGATCCCTTCATTAGGAGGAATAAGACTATTCAGAGGAAACCTAATAAACCTATGTGGGAAGCTCACTCTCATACCTATGAACGCTAGTGGAAATTCGACAGAAGAATATTTTGAGATTATTAAATTTATTGAAGACAACGCCCCCTTTACCATGTTACCAAGAAAATCTTGGATTGATAGAGATCAAGCCAGACGAAAAGAAGAAGAAGAAGTTTTGGAACAGAAGAAATAAGAGTTAAAAGATTTCATGACCAGAAGGATCACACACTTGATTGCAGAACAGGAGAATAGATCGAAGCTATTTAACACTAGCAACCCAGATGTCGAAGCTACAAGAACATTAGAAGACCCACAGAAGACTGAAGTACCTACCCCAAACAAAGATGAAGTATTATCTAGGAATCCTAGGGAAGAATCTCCACAACACAAAGTAACTATGTTAAAAGAAGATAAGAATTAGAATGGAAAAAGAACTACCGAGACAAAGCTCACTGGAAAAAAGGCTAGAAAGTTATGTAAGAAGAGAGCTAAGATCGAAAAGTTGCAGAAGGTTCCAGAGGGAACTTCGCAGACAGAAAATTTGCAGAATGGGATCTTCGTCGGGATATCAAAACAACGACACATGGCACTTCGCCCTGACAAAGCAATATAGTCGTTGGCGACATTATAATCGTTCGATCGACGCTCCGAACGGACAAAAAGAAATTATGGTTCATCATCAGACCATTGGACCATGCCATAATGGACCGAACAAGAGTTAATGGAGGCTCATACCCATTGCAATTGAACCGTTGTCAAGTTCCCTATTTATCACGCCGCGCCACGCACTGAGAACACTTTTTCCAATCGAGAATTTGAGCTCGCATACTAATCCAATTTTATACAGTGATCATCATACTCTTTCTCTCTATCTCAATACCATGTCTAAGTTGTTCCTCGAACCAACGATTGTTAACCCCGAGTGCGTATGTTGGAAGAATTGAGTGCTGCAGAGAAAGCTACTGAATAAGTTTTGATCGACCTAATGACTGAAAGAGTCATGTCGAAGAGAGGATTATCCACAGGTGTACAAGCATCATCCATGAGAGGACTGCCAGCCTCTCTGTCCACTACTCGAGTCGGACCATCCCAACCAGTCGATGAAAAGTGAACCAAGAACAGAGATGATATCGTGAATGCTAAGTTGATTCCGAGCATTTTACTTGCCTATATACCACCTCTGAGCGACGCAATCAGTCGAGACAGTGTGCCTAGAGAATTTGAGTACACTTTGGTCACTGCGTACCTCCTGAAGGGGATACACATAGTTCACACAGACTAAGAAAAGATTACAGCATTGAAGTTTAGTGACTTCAACCTTGGCGACAGGAAGTTCTACAACATGCTCTCCCCACATAAATACCTGACCAGAACAAAGGGAAAGAATTTGAAGATAGTTCCCCAGTCATGGACTATGAACCTCGGGCAATCCACAATGCTCAAAGTCATGAAGATTCCTCACCTCAAAAGGCACCAAGAAGTGAATGCATGTGTCAAGTTGCTTCTGTCCTGTTACCATGGAGGATACTTGTGGTTAAACTAGCGTATAACAATGGATTCGACGTTGATAAATCAGATCACTGGGCTTAGCATGCAAGGACTCGACCCATAGGATTTATATCCTACAAAATCCATGAACCACGCTCTTGCACAAAGGATAAAGGACACTTATAGAGATGTCGAGAAGGGAACACGAGGCTACAAGGTAGCTTCTATCCAGAGTGACACAGTGTGCCTTTTCTGTTAGTTGATCGCAGGAAATTTAGTCTGCAAGAACCAACCCACCCAACTGACTGGTTTTGTATTCAACCTCGCAAAGAAGTGCACGACGGGCCTACAAATGAATTGGGTGAAGTACCTTGTGAACCAATTGGAACTAGACTGCAGGGAAGTGCAAGATAAAGGATATGAGTTCCACTTCAGCTGACTTCTAATCCTGATCACTTTCATCGCATGCGATATGCTGGAAGGTGCGACCTTCCCGAACATCGAGCCCTTCTAACCTCTGGACACAAAGTTCAGCACACTATGGTATTCCAGTGACATGAACAAGCAATGGCAGTCAAATTCTATATTACACACATATTACAACCAGTTGAAGATAGTCATCCAGTTTGAGCCTCACATCACACAAAATAATCTCCACAGGTTTCGGACTTTAATGAAATTTAGCGCAGACTGCCATTTCATTTATATTAAAGTGCGCGCTGACGAGCACAAGCAACAAATTCAGTATTACTACAAGCTGACATAGGATGACTTAGAAGATATTACTAAAGACTAGTCGGTGGACCTCCTCATTCCAGTAGATCCTGCGGAGATGTCCGACATTGACAGTTCGGAAGTAGCGCATGATACACCTAGACCCATCAAGACAAAGAAAAATGAAGAAGCCCAAGATGTAAGTAGTACGTCAGTGAAGACTACTTCCATATCACCTATGCAAGGAGGAGATGGTGGAGAGATAGATGGCGCAGAAGTTGAACAAAAGAAAGGCGAGGTTACACCACCTAGAGACGAGGAGGATCCATTGAAGAAAAGGAAGGTTTCCCCCTCGAAGCCTTATTCTCGGAAGAAATAGAAAGCCTCTATGACCAAAATGCAGACTACCCTCACCTTAGATGACTTTGATTTCATTGTAGCATCCCTGAATGATGCTTCACTGGAGATAGCAGAGAAGTAAGAGGCTCAGCAGGAGGAGATATACAATCGAATTAAGGTTGAACTTCAAGGGGTGCAGCAGGCACTACAGTCCAGCCGCGCAGTTTCCACTCTGCTTCTGCCATTGGAAACACCAGAACAGGGAGATGAGCCAACTCAACTCCACTGAATTGTTGATACAGTCGAAGCTTGCCTTCGACAAGCATAGGAGGAAACAACGCAAGCCACCCAGGCTTTAGCACAAGTACAGGGAGACCTTTTAGAGAAACACAATACTGCAGAATGAGAAAATCTTGCACTCCAAGCGAAGTGGGATGAAGAAAGAGCACAACTGCAGCAAAGCAAGGAATAGTTGCTTGCGGAGAAACTCGAAGTAAAGGAAAGGGTCAATAAATCACTTCGCTCTGTGACAGTTATAGAAGTAAAGGATGAAGAGAGAGTCCCACAGTAGGTGGAACAACTTGAAGAAGTGATTCAACAACTACATCAATGCATAACATATTTGGAGCTACGTGCAGTGCCCGAGACCCTGCAAGATGTAAGAGATCAAAGGGAAGCAACTGCCCGGAGCACAGTTGAGAGATTCAAGGCTCTTACTAGGGAGTGAAAGAAAATGAGTAATCACAATGCCCAAACGTATGAGAATCTCACTGAGAATCTAGAATTGCAAGCACTGGAGTCGTAGCTCCAAGAAGCGAAGCAACACACAGACACACTACAGGCACAGTTGAAGGCCCTGTCAGTTGTAGACAGAATGAAGAGATCTCAAAAGCAATGCACCACTCAGAAGCAGATCCATATGATCCAGAGAAAATTTATGGAAGTAACTCAACGACTCCAACCTATGCAAGATAAGGCATTCCAATTGTTCACAGAGGTTGAAATTCGAGGAGCAGAGCTAGAACAGGTTGTCACTATAACAAAACAACGCCTAGAAGGGCCAGTGAATGACGTAGTGATCCAGGAGTTCATTGAGAAATAAGCCATATCAAAGAAGCAGGTCGAAGCATCTCGAGACAAACTCGAGGTGTTCGAAGCAGAACTGATCAAACCAAAGTTACTCAGGACGAGTCACAAGTGAGTGTTAGGGGCATGTTGTCCCTTGACCAAGTTTTGGGAGATTCTTGGTCAATTTGACCTATTTTGGGACTTCGACAGCCTGTCGAAGGAGGAACGGAAGATGAAGCAGAGATCATGTGATCTCGACCCCTTTTTTGGTCCTTTTTGGGTTTTTGGGATTATGTAATGGGATTGGGATGTCAGGCCGTGGGTTTACCCATGTTTAGGCCTATTTTGTATATATAAATAAATGCTTAGGCTAGATAGAAGTGGTGGTGCATCTATGTGATGTGAATGTATGCTAAGTGCAAGTAGAGTCTATAAGTGCTTTGTGCATGACTATAAGAGACTTGCAGAGCTAAATACAGGTCCTTGTAGCGGATTGTGGAAGGATTAGTGTTGTAATGCAAGGAAGAAGGATCTAGCGAGATGCGCAGATCTTCTGTCCTGTGTGGATTAAGGTTTTGAGGCTCTGTTCTTGTAACCGATTGACTGAAGACAATAAAGAATAAGAGTTGGTGGACGTAGCCACAGGGTGGGGGTGAACCACGTAAATATTGTGTTATGATGTTTTGTGCTTTGTCTTGATGTGTTCACATGTTATTTTCTAAGTGCTTTGATGTATTTAGATAGATCTGCTTATGCTTTGTGCTTATTATATGTGAGAATGTTAGATCTGATCTATATAGCCATGCTTAGTGCTTGATCTGCTCGATCTGATCTATTTATCTATGCTAAGTGCTTAAATACATTAGATTAGTGTGAATGTTGTGAAGCTCTGTTTTATCAACAAAGTGGGTATTGATTGCATATTGAGGAACTGATGGTGCTAAGTGCTTTATTAAGTAGTACAATCACAGATCTTTGTCCTAGCTAAGGTTGCATACACCTGAGTCTTGCAACCACCCCTGCCTCTACCTCAAGTGATACTTCATCTGCTTCATAGGTGTTGTCGAAAGGGTCGGTAGTTAGGGCTTTGTTGGTGCGTTGTTGTAGCGTTGAACCCTGGGTCTGCTCCTGTGCCAACAAGTTGAATGAAAACCTTTTGTGTAGATGTTTTAATGAATGACTTCGGCCTTAGAGTGTATTCCAACTGTTTTTCTACCCCTGGAGAGGAACCTTCACCTACTTCTGGCTCCTTCAGCTTCGACGCCCTCGGTGATCATCTAGTGTTCGGCTTCCTTGGAGGCATTGTTCTTGCAACTGAAAAATTGAAGCTTAGATACTATGCAAAGAACATAACCGAATAACAAATATAAAAATCGTAGTCAAGTAAAATTACAGACTTGGATGCATACTTGTAAAGTTCGCTAAACCTGGTTATTTGATACTCACAGGAAATCTCCAGCTTTTGAATTGCTTGTCTTGCTTTCTCTGAATGATCTGAAACTTCTTTGCGCACATAATGGTTTCGTTTACAATGGCTCAAGATAATTTAAACTAGGGAAGAACTTACCGTGTCATATCAACCATTTAATTTGGGTGATGAGTGAAATTCAAACAAATCTGTCGTCAAATATTTGTAGCTTAGATTCATCATGGGTTGACGGCGGAGGCATGGAGGGTGATGTGGTCTATCGGTAATTTCAAACGGTTGTTTTGATTCACACAAGAATTAGCAACTAATGTGAGATTTGGTATTGATTAACCCTTTAAATGCTCTGAAACTAATCATATATCGTGCTAAAATGTCCCATTGTGTCGCTTTCTCAGTGGGTGGATCGGGGATCGAGGATGCATGATGAATGTTTTCGTCAATGTCCCTCGTAAAATCTCCAACGTCGATCGATCTCATCGTACAATGCTGACATGGTGAAACCAAATCGGAGATGTGACTTGGACCTAGGGAACCAAGAATGACTCGGGGTAAAACTAGACCATACGGTTATCTAGTCTTGAAAAGACACATGGCGTTGAAGAAAGATGGCTTAATCCATGTGTATTAATCGCAATCGAGGTTTTCATTAAGTCATTAGCTTTAAAACATGCCTTTAGGTGTCAATTCTGAAAAGAACCCGGGATCGGTGATTAACGATACCTATCACATTGTTTTCCTTCGGGTTAGGTTCCTCAAAAAAGTCATGATACTGAAGAGCATCGGGAATCGGTGATTGGGGAAAACTTTTTTAGCATGGTCATAATGTTTGTCGCGATTCGGTCTTCTCCGATTTTGACAATTGTGTCAGGCATTGGCTATCAATGATATCATTTCTTTCTTATTTGGCATTTAATCCCTTCACCTTTTACCGATGCCAAAGGGGATCGACTATCGGCGATGTTCGTATGTGATACTTTTCTTGAAACAAAACTTCCTTTCGCCGAAACCAGTGAATATCAGTGCTCAACAACTGAGGTTTTCCGAGTGATTTCTTTTCACCACTTAATTCCTTTCGATGTCAAATATTGAGCACATCGGGTGAAGTGTTTTGGTTGTTGATTCTTTAAGTGTTGAGACTTTTATTTTTTAATTCATGGGGTTTTATAAATTTTAAAAAAACATTGAATAAAAAATGAGAGTCAAGAGAACAAGCAAAGACAAAACACTCCTCAAAATAAAATTGAATCAGATAGTGCAAAGATCAAGTGATACCTAAAAAGTGAAAAATTGACATAGGATTTTTAGGGTGTGTTGAGTGCTCAACACATCCAAAGAACTTGAAGGTCGTTTTTTTATCAAGTAAGCAAAAGTATCTACATCACCTACCCAAAACTGTAAGGGCATACCAACATGTAATCTCATGCTCCTTCCACGCTCCATGATTGTTCTGTTCATCCTTTCTAACACACCATTTTCTTCTGGTGTTCCTGGAACTGTCTTCTCTCTACAAATCCCATGATATGAACAGTAATCATCAAACTCCTTGCTGCAATATTCACCTACATTGTTTGATCTGGGACACTTCAACCATTTTCCTGTCTCATTCTCAACCAAAGATTTCCATTTCTTAAAAGTATCAAAAACATTAGTTTTTTGTCGAATGAAATAAACCTAAGTTTTTCTAGTTGCATCATCAATAAAAGTAACATTATAATGAGATCCAACAAGAGATGATACCTGAGTTGGTCCCCATAAATCTAACCTTTCACTCTTATTTTATTTTCCAACATTGAGAAATCTGACTCTCTTTCATTTTCCATAAACACAGTGCTCATAGAAATCCAAATCAATTTGTTTAAGATCTAGAAACAAATTCCTTTTGTGAAGTATATTAATCAGATTCTCACTCATGTGTCCAAGCCTATGATGCCAAAGTGTTGTATCCACTCTTGTAGAAGCTCAAGAAATAGAAGAATTAGTATTACCAGTACATACATACAATGTACCTACCTTCTCTCCTTTTTCTATCACCAATTATCCCTTGGTGACCTTCCACGTCTTATCTGTAAATATAGATATAAAACCTTCACTTGCCAACTACCCTGTTGAAATTATATTTTTCCTTAGATCTATAACATGTCTTACCTCTTTCAACAACCATTGGTTTCAATTCTTGTGCTTTATTTGTACCTTACCCATTCCAACAATTTTGCATGGTGCATCATCACCCAAATGAACCTGTCCAAAATCACATTGAACATAATCTAGAAAATGTTTCCTATTGGGTGTGGCATGAAATGAACCTCGTGAATCTACTACCAAGGACTTAGAAATATTATCTACAGAAAGAATCAAAGCATCTTGCAACACAACACTTGTTACATTTTCTTCTTGATTTTTCTCTTGATGTCCATATCTTTGTTTCTTTGGAGCTCTTCATTGTTTCTTCATATGTCCTTTCTTCCCACAATTCCAACACTCTATCTTTCCCATTCTAGATTTGGATCTACCCTTCCTAGAATTCCCACAGTTCCCTAATCTCTTTCATCTATCCTTTTGTCTTCCCCTGTTCTCCATTGTCAACGCATTACCTAATGTCTCACCTGTGATTTTTTGTCACATTCCCTTGCTAAGGATAACACCAACAACATCATCAAATTTTAGAGTCTTTGAACCATAGACAGAGTTACTTACAACCATGACCAAGCCATTCCATCTTTCTAGAAATGATCATAGGATTAGAAGAGCCTTGACCTCATCATCAAAGTCCACTTTTACAGAACTTAGTTGATTAGTAACTGTATTAAATTCATTTAAATGATCTGTAGCAGACCCACCTTCTGACATCTTCATATTAAATAATCACTTCATTAGAAATACCTTATTGGACGTCGAGGTTTTTTCATATAGTTTAGCCAATGCATCCATCAGTTCCTTCGTTGTCTTTTCTTTTGAAATATTGAAATTTACCGATGATGCCAAGCTCAGTCGTATAGTTCCTAGTGCCTTTCTATCAAGAACCTCGCATTCTTCATCCTTCATGGTCATCGACTTCTTTGCTATTCTGCCCAATGGTAGGAATAGATCCTTCTGATATAAATAATCTTCCATCTGCATCTTCCATAACTAGTAGTTTTGGTCGTTAAACTTCTCGACCCTAAACTTTCCATCTTCCACCATTGCTCCCACTCGAACCAGGAACCCTCTTTTCCTGCGAGTTACCTTTCACTCTGATACCAGTTGTTGGAAAAATTAGGATCGCAGAGAAATAAAATAAAACAAATACGAAAAATAAAATGCATAAGATACACAATACAATAGAGACACATATATAAATGGTTCACCCAGTGTATTCTACATCCACCAGAGAAATTGCCAGGTCCTTCCCTTTTATTATCTAGCAAAATGAAGGGATAAAACCTACAACACACCTGTTGTAACTTCCTCTTCTTTCTCTCACAGTATCGTCTCTCAAAATACAATATTCATGATAATACACAATCGCAATACAATTCCCTAATAAAATAGGGTTTCCTTCTAGGGGAAAAATCCCAAAATTAACTTCTATCATCAGATATGTGACCTTATAATGAATGGTCTAGATTGAATATGAAATTACAATATTTTACAAGAAAAATTTTCCCAAAATTTCGCTTTGGGGACAATGCACCCAAATCCCTCGCTAGGGNGGGGGGGGGGGGGGGGGGGGGGGCTAAAAAAATTGTCGTCTCCCCCCCTGGACCCCTCTGGGGACAATTGTGGGGGGAAAGCCCCCCCACACCCCCCATTATGGGAATGGGGTCCAGGCATGGTTGAAACAAACCTATGAATCATGAATATAATCAGGCTCCACAACCAACAGGAGTTGCAGCAGAGAGGTGTTGCAGCCACTTTGAGATGTTGCAGTTATCATATTCTCTTGTATGATGATATTAGTAACTGAAATTAACAAGTTCCTTTTAAGAATTATGAAATAATAACATAATAATGGCATATGGGGTAGGATTTATACCTTAGTGATAATTGAGGTGAACTGGATAAAGGAAGTATCAAAAAGGGAAGTGATTAACAAAAAATTGTAAGCAAAAAGGTATAGATGGGTGTTGAAAGTATGTCATTTTAGGCACCCGTCAGAGACAAAATGGATGGTCAAATAAGATTTTGATTGGTCAAGTAATTAGAATAGAATAGTTGACTAGTGTGTAAAACACGGTAGAAATTAAAGAGTTTATTATGTGCCCTGACCAATATATTTGGATGTTGTCTTCGTGACTTCAAGAGAGTTCGTTACATCTTGCTTCTATGTAAGATGGTCTTATCAATTGATCTGTAATATGGTGAATATTTTTAAAATCTATTATGTGTGATAAGTGATGCTTGGTTTTCCTTAAGTGTTGTGATTATGTATTTTGACACCACCGGTCTCTTGAAACACTAGCTCTATGATCTACCTAATTCACTGATTCTCCAACATTGTTTTAGAGATAGTGGTTTGAGAGATAGAATTTTGTATACAAGTCTTGTGGAGGTTATCGATTATATGTGCTCCTGACGTGTCAAATATGTCTGGTAGATGGAATCAAGGTTTTGACTTGCAAACTAAATATGGGACTAGATCTATGTATCAACATTATGAGTTTTAATTCTAAGCCTATCATTCTGAATGGATGCAATTATGAGATTTGGGTACAAGTTAACCAAACATTGTTGAAGAATAAATTATTGTGGAAGTTTACAAAAATTGTTATTCCATATCCAAAGGATGACTAGTAGAATTTTGTCCTTGATTAGAAGAAGGATGATGTTGTAGGAGCCATATTGTTCTACATCTCTATAGAGATTCATTTTTATACGACGATATCGATTACTTGAATGTTGTTTGGAAGAAGCTAAAGGCTATGTTTAATAAAATTGATGAAAATTCGGATATGCAAATAGAGAAAGAGTTGATCCCTATGGATCCTCTCTATTTTGGAAAAATTAAGACTACTTTTCCTATGTGAAGGAAATTTAGTTGAAATTGGGTGAATGCACAAAGGATTTTCCCTAGAAATATGTTCAACTCGTCGAACATATCCTGATGAATCTAAAGACACCCTATGATGTATTTTGTTCAATATTATGTGTCAGTTGGACCTTGAGAAAAGATGATGATAAGGATTACTCCTTCGACTCCTTTGAGTCATTTTTAGGTTTATTAATTAGGGCACAAGAAAAATGGTTTGATGAAGGGAAACTTGAGGTCAAGAAACAATCCCATTTGTTGAAGGTTAAAGGTTGATTGAATTATAGAGAACAAATTTGAAAAGAGAAAGAGTGTGACTACATCAACTAGACTGATAAGAAGAAGCATGGTGATCAAACTTTGACTACGAAAGGTAAAAAGAAGAATACTTATCGCTATTGAAAAAAATTATAACTTATGGAAAAGGTTGGTTGGTATAAGACCAAGGACCCTGAGGAGAAAGTGAAAAAACTTGAAGGAAATGTATCAACTAGAAGATTAACTAGCCTTCATAAGGTAAGGTAGATAACTATACATTTTTAGTTAGTTCTTCTCAAGCCTTTCATGCTCATACTTCTTAAAGTGAATGGATAGTTGAATCTAGTTGCACCCATCATCTTGCTAAAGTCATTTCTCTATTTTTCTTCATTAAAAGATACTACAAAAAATGAAATCTTTGTAGCAGATGATTATGCATTTACTGCTACTAGTTATGGAAATATTTAATGTCAGAATGGTATCATCATTGATGTGTATCACGAGTGAAAAATTCTTTTATGTACCCCAAATAACTCAAAATATCAAGAAGGAAATTTTTTGGCCAAATCGATTTGTTGCAAAAGATATGCACAAAAGTTTTGTTGTTATTTTCAAATATTTCCTTGATCTAGTGGACATTCTATATAAGTTATGTGGCTTTCCTAATAAATACCCAAGACCAACTACACCCATAGCTCAAACCAATGACTGGAGAAAACTTTGGCATGAACAACTCAAACATTTGAATTTTTTAAGCTTGAAACTAGTTGTGAAACAAAACATGGTTAATGGACTACGTAAGGTTGTTCCCCTTGATAGAGTATGTGAAGGATGTATGCTTGTAAATAATCATTTGGTTTCCTTTGAAACGGGAAAATCTTAGAGAGTAAAGACCTAGTTGTAACTTTTTTGTAATGACCTATGTTCCCTGAACCAACCATAACTAGTTGGTGCAAGGTATACTTAGGTATATTTCTTAAAGAATAAGAGTCGTGTGTTTGAAAAGTTAAAGGAATCAACCTATGAAATGTCTAATATAAAACAATGGAAGAGAATATGTAGGAAAGCATTTTGAAAAGTACCTATCATAAAATGGTATCTCTTGGAAAATATATATTCCTTATGCACCTTAGTAGAATGGAGTTATTAAAATAAAGAATCGAACTTTGGTCAAAATGATGTATTGTTTGCTTCAAGCCAAAGGTCTATTGACTAAGTTTTGAGTAGAAGTTGTTTGTTACTCAAACTATTCATTCAATTTGGTTCTAACTAAAGTTGTATGGGATGTGATCCAGTCAAAAGATGGAGCCAAATGAAACTCTCAATTGGGAATATTAGAACATTTGGATGCATAGAATGGACTCATATTCCAAATGACATAAGGAAAAACTAGATGTGAAGAGTCATGCTTGCAACATGATGGGCTACTCCGAGAGGTGAAGGCCTACAAGTTGTTTGACCCTTTCAAATAAGATATTATCTATAGAAGATATGTTATCTTTGATGAGAAGGCATCAAGTATCACTCAATTGAATTCCTCTTCTAGCTTGTTAATATTTGATCCTTTGGAATTCTAGGGAATTATGGATCGACTAATTGCTTCATAGGAATGTTAATTGGTTAGTTGACTTATTTTTCTGACTTGACCTATATTTGAACTTCCATAGTCCAATCAACTACAAGATTTGGGACCCTTGTTTAGTCTATAAATGATGATATTGGCACAGGAACTCCTTCAACAATTGGATTTTGTCTTCCCAAATGGGTGACCAAGGCAATTTAAGTTGTTGGAGTTGATGCAGAATACAACAATGACTCAAGAAAAACTAGAAGTTAGAAATAGAATGGTAGAGGTTCCCTAATGGCATGTGTTCTAGAGAAATGTGATCCTTATACATATGCAAATTCACATCGTATACCTAAATGGGAGAATGTTATGGTTGATGAGTATCATTCCTTAATGAATAATGAAACATGGGACTTAGTTCCTCAAGTATAAGGAAATAATGAACTTAAATGTCAATAGGTTTACAAGACCAAATTTACATATGAAGGTGTTATTGAAAGACATAATCCTCATTTGGTGACTAAGGGATTTTCTCAGCTAGAAGGCATTAACTACATTGCGACCTTTGCACCATTTGTAAAGATGAACTCGGTTCAATTGATTCTTTCACTTAGTACTCACTTTGGCTAGGAGATACATCAAATGGATGTAAAAAATGCCTTTCTATATGGTGATATCATTGAAGAAATTTATATGGAGCAACCCTGCTATTTTGAGAAGAATGGAAATATTGTGCACCAACTGTAACACACCAAAATTTCACACTTAAGTGTCACACCTATTTACACCTAAGCATCGCAAGTGTCATAAAGTGTTGCATGCACCTTACTAAGTGTCACATGCACTTTACTAAGTATCCCAACACCTTGACACCATGAAAGAACATTTGTCACAATCCCTAGCAAGTGTGGAGGAGAAATATATCATATCAAGGTAAAAATACTATCTGCACATGAATTATTCATTATTATTCATAAAAAGGAAATTAATTTAGTGTAAGAATCCACCTCACATTTAGTTTCCTAATCTCAAGGAGAAGTTGAGAATCTCATGGATGGTTGAGAGATTTTCTCAAGCCAAAATCCTAATTTGGTGGATCTTGAGAGATATTTCCTCCTTAAAATCCTTGAGAGATATTTTCTCCCCATAATCCTTGAGAGACATTTTCTCCCTAAAAATATTGGAGATCCCAATTTAGTGGATCTAGCGAATGATATTCTCCATGGTGATTAAGCCTCTGAATCCTATATAATGAGGGCTTTCCATGGTGAAGGGGGGGAAATTTGAGGTATCAAACCTTTGATCCTGGGGAAAGAATTCATCATTTTGATTTCAATATTAGTGCAAGGGGATGGAAGAGGATATCTTGGAGATGTTGTTTTTGCATCAATCGTGGTCTGGAAGTATCTCTTTCTGGATTTCCAATTAATATATACTTGGACTATTTCCTTCAACTTTATGTCTCATTACATTTGCTTGTGTATTGTTGCTCTAATCTTCGTATATAAACATTATCTTATATAATCTTGTAGATTAGTAGATAGTTGATTTCCTTTGTTGTCCATTGCAGATCTCAATTTGTGCCAAGGAGCTTAGAGATCAAGCTAGAGGATTGGAAACAACAAGGACAAGCATCGAAACAAGTTCATCATATCCTTTCTCTCTTTCTCATTTTGATTGGTTCAGATAAGTTTAAAGGGATGTTAGTGTTCACTTGTACTGTTTCAGTCTTGGTATAGGGGTCTAGGAATCCAAGGAAAGTTTCATCTATCTGCAGGTGAAACATTCTATAATAGAAATTGGCGACTCCACTGGGCGGGACTTTGACTAGTTTTTCCTCTTTTTCGTCTTGAATCCTTTTCTTATAATTATATATTTCTTTTTTATGTTTCTTTCTGATTTATTTCACCTTGCCTCTTCCTAATTAAAGATTTTACGTATCCATTGACTAAGCCTCTACTAATTTTGAGCTTGTGGAACTCAATTTTTGAAATTTTCAGAAACTGGCACTCCCATGTAGTGTACATGAGGGCGCCACTTACTTGACTAGCACTCCCCTAAACCTATTAGAGGGCACCATTCTCTTGACTAGAAATCCGTTAAGCCTCCTATAGGGTGCCATTCTCTTTGAGAACAAAGGCGCCAATCTCCTCTTTTAGGTGTTTTTTCTTCTTTCTGCCCTGCTTTTCTCAATCTGATTTTGAGGAGATTTTTGCCCAGAGACTCCTCATTTGTCTTTGACTTTGTTTGGCTTGAGAATTTGACATTTGACACTCATTCATATTCCTTCTTTGAGTTTTCAATATTCTCTCTTAGTTGTGATCCCCTTGGGTTAACAAGATCTCTTGGTTCATGCTTCTTGTCGGTTCTCTGATCTTCGTCTCATAAAGCTTTCAGATTGCTTTATTGTTTAGGAGTTTTCATCAACTAGGGTTTGCAAAGGTTGCTTGGTATTGAGACTTTTTCTCTTCATTGAAACATCTTGCTTTTCTGGACGATTACGACTCTCTTGTTTTCCACAACCCAGTCTTGAACACAGTTTCATGTTGCTCGTGTTTTGAGGATTTTCATGAGTGTTTTTCTTCTTTCTCTTTTCAATATTTGAGTTCTTGATTGAATAGGTTATCTCCTACTTGTTTTCTTTCAATCCTCATAATTTTGAGTGCGCTTTGTTTGATTTATTCTTTTCCTCATATTTCTTTGTGTCAAACTTAGATCTCTTTCATTTCATTTGAAGGATTAAGAAGCATAAAAGTTTGCATATCTCCTTGCATACATAATCAAACAAAGAATTTTGCTTGCATTCTTTAGGAATTTGCTTTGGTATATGTTTGGAAAAAGACCTAGTTTTGAATGTGCATTTCGGTTTTCAAAAACATTTTCTTGGTATTTTGGCATCGTCTTGATTCAATAAATTGAAAGTTGCATAGTTTTGAGTGCTTTCTTGTGTTAAGAAGAATATAACTCTTCTCCTTCCTATACATATAATTCATCGAAAAGAACGAACTACATCTCATTCTTTTGCATTCTATTGGAGTCGAGTGTCTCATACATCATCAGTTTCATCTCCGTGAACCTGTTGAGTAAAAATCCATTAGTTTTAGCACACCAACAGTAGCACAAGATTAGGGTCTTTGGACTAGGAAAAGTGAGTAAATTGTCCAAGCCTACTAAATAGATTGTAGAGCACTAAAGAGAGAAAAAATTCAACTTTCATATAAGCATAGTCAGGAACCCCCTCTCACACAGGGTATAAACACAAGGTCATGTGCGGAAGAGAAACGAATATTACCCCTCCAAATCTTGACCAATCGTAGCAGAAAGATCGTATACTGGGGGTTCTTCCTGAAGTGTTACTGACTCATTTTGTCTTGATACTTCATGAACTTCGAATCTATTCGGGGTCCTCTGGAATCTACTAGTACACTTGTCCTCATTCCTCTGGAATAATTTCATACTTTGATATCCTTCCCATATGTTCGGTCCTGACTGTCAACTGTACTCACCCGAAGGATGGCTGCGGGTTGGTATCCTTAGTGGCCTTTCCTAGGTATCTACAGAGGTGATTGTGGGGATATTCCCATGGTTCCTGGGGTAGGTTGATTCCCACGATGCCTGGGGAAGATATCATATCACACTCTTAGTACCCTTGGAGAGAGACCCCATGAAAGTAAGGGTTACTTGCACCGAGAAGGGTTGTTACATGGAGGTCGGGGTAACTGCTTCTCATTTCTTTGTTGGAAGCTTGATATCCCCTCTTCGGAAGATCCTTGAACCTGTTATTGCTTGGTTGATTGTTTTTAGTTTTCATACGAGTGTGTTTCTTTGAATTTCGTAGTCATCCTTATGATCAGACATTTCACAGTATGGAACCTGATGCTTGGGAACCTCAAACCAATGTTTCTTACGAAGGAATGATCAAAGATCAACCTTCTGAGATTGGGAGCATAACTCTTGGAAGTGGCCAACAAATTGAATAAATGGTCACAACCTTCGTAGAAAGCATTACATCTTACATGAATTCTCTTTTTACTGGTCCAATTGGCCAAACACTCACTGATCCACCATCCACAAGATATGTTGATGCTTATTATTCTTATAGATTATCGCTTGGTTCCACCACTACACAATCTTTTGGCATGAACCCACCATCATTTGGTTTTCCTGAAGGACTTGGGAACTCATATTTTTCCACAACTCATGTATTTAATATTGTTGGTGCTTCATCTTTACCTGAAACATCGGTGACCCAGGTAACCTCGACTCAACCACTTGTGCATACATCCCTCTTCGCACATGGGTCATGTATTATTCTTCTTTCATCATTTCCACACATGCATACACCAAGTGATTTACTTGGTCGTACCATTGGTCAAATGTCCAGCAATCAAGTTGTTCACAAAACCACAATTACACAAGCTACTCAACCTCCATCTCATACATCGCAGATTACTATTACACCCTACATTGGAGGTCAATCTCGTACCATTGGTCAAATGGCCAACAGTCAAGTCATTCACACAACCACAGTTACACAAGATATTCATCCTCCATCTCATACATTGTAGATTAGTACACCCTGCATTGGAGGTCAATCTTCAATGGGAGGCCAACCTTCATCTGGGGGGAAACCTTCAGTTGCGTGGAAAAGTTTTAGTTGGGGGAAATCTACGTGGTTGCAACATAAAAAATCCTAGGGGAAAATTGCTTCTACAAGTCCTTCTATCCCTAATACCACTGGAATGTATACTGGAAATCCATTTCCAATAGTTTCTAACCCTTTGTGGGGTCAACCCAATCCGACGGGCATTCCTCCACAAGGAAATTTTCCCTATCAATCCATAAACCCCATGATTCCAACACAACAGTCCCTTCAACCACAATATATGGGGGGACCCTCGGGTCAATAAAAATGTGTAGGAGGTGCATATGTTCATCCACCTTACATAGGAGGACAACCAGGACAACCACCTTCCATGGGTGTACAACCCGGGTAGCCACCATATATGGGAGGACTGTTTGTTGGTTTTTATTGATATGAGATATGAGAGATATTCAATATTTTATTACAATGATGAGTGTTCCATATATAGGGAACATAAGGTGACCATCCATGAAAGGATGCGTCCCTTGAATAATCATCAACTATTTGTTATTACTATTTACTTATTCTATGCTATAGTTAATAATTATATTAGTAATCATTATATTTAGAGAATGTCTTCCCTATGTTGTCCAAACATCAACACTCCCTCTCAACGAGGGAGACATTCTGCAACATGCCACTCTTGTCTTTGAGGTATACAAACTTCACCCTAGACTCATGACACTTATCTTTCAGTCTTGGGAGACATCTCTCTCCCACCTGAACTGAGGAGAAACTCCTTCCACAGATCTCCCTCTAAGCCAATTAAATCTCTCTAAGATTAGTCTCACTTTGGGTCCACATGTAAAAGTATATAACATCTTGAGTCTTTATCATTCCTTGTCAAATCATGATGACTAGGACAAAGACTATACCAAGATCTTTCACCACAGGCACACACCTATGAGTGAATGTCGGCTTGATGCTAACTGACACTTGGAAATCACTTCAAGCACCTCGAGTCCATATTATTTCTTGTCATGATCAAGGAAGGACTATGTCTGGGCCCATTTATCACAAGTGCACCTTTGTGATAAATGTATCCTATCTCCCTTGGTATGCAGCCCAATATAGGAGAAGTTATGCCCGATGTTGAAACATCAACACTCCCTCTTACCTAGGGAGGTATCTTCCCATAGTAGTACACAACTACTATCCAGAGACACGCAGTCTCTGCCAGTGGTTCAAAAGCACCATAGTAGCAAAATATTTGTCACACATGTCACTCCCATGTGGACTTCTAGAGGCTACTCCCTCTAGGAACACTTAGGGTCAGCTCCCCATAGTGTGAGACATCAAGGGTCAACTCCCTTGACATGTCCTCATGTTCTCTGAACATGGGACGATGGGATATAAACCCAAATGTACTTATTCCTTCTCAAATAAGTGTTCCACTTATCCCTTCTCGAATAAGTGTCCTCACATATCAACTCAATTATATTCACAAAGGAGTGCGATCTGGAGAAATTTTATCACACATGGCACTCCATGTGGACTTCTAGAGGCTACACCCTCTAGAAACACTAGGGTCAACTCCCATAGTGTAT
>SNQJ01S0011953.1:156002-185485 GCA_010110895.2 Picea sitchensis
AACCTATGCATTATGGTTTGTTGTTTTTCATTGTCTTTCAGATCTGCAAATATGTTAATGGTTGTGTAATTCATTTTCTTTTCCTCATTCTTTCGTTAAGTTTCCCAATGGTCAATTAATGCATGCAAATAAAATAAAAAAACTCAACCATAAGTCATTCGAAAAATCCTGACGGATCAGAGATGCCGAAAGGAGAGACCTTCCCTGACATTGAGTCGTTCGAGCCACTAGCTGTGAAGTTCACCACACTCTGGTATTCGAGAAATATGGGGAAATAATGGCAGTCAAACACAGTGTTCCATACCTACTACCTGCAGTTAACGAGGGTTGTTGAATCTTTCCCCAGAATGACGTCGAACACCCTCGACAAGTTCAAACTAGTTGCGAATTTTCACGCAGATAGGCATTTTATATATATTATTGTGTGCAGAGATGAACATAAAGAACTTTAGTCCTATTACAATCTCACCAAAGAGGACATGGAGGAAATCACCAAGGAGTGGCCTGAAGAACTAGTACTAGTTAACCACGTAGAATTGTCCGACCCCGACCTCATTGGAAGTCTGGTGGTTACTCGCGAAGAGTATGATGCACCCAGCAATAGCAGGAAAAAGAAGAAGGAAGATGTAAAGGAAATACACATCACATCAGAGGAGACTACATCAGATTCACCTAGCAAAGGAGGATATGACGAAGTGGACAAAGAAGAGAAATAAGGGGAAGAAGACAAGCAGAAGAAGGGGGAAGTAACACTGCCTAGGAACCCCCTTGAAGAGGCAGAGACGTACAAGAAAAGAAAGGTTTCCCCAATGAAACCTTCATTTTGGAAGAATTCCAAAGATAGTAAGCCAAAGCTGTAGACTATTCTCACGATCGATGACTTTGACTTCATTATCGCAGTTGTATCAGACACCTCGAAAGAAATTTTTTGGAGAAATGAAGCAAAACAAGAAACCATGTATGAAAGAATTGAAGCAGAACTGGGAGGAGTACAGCAAGCCCTTCACTCCATCCGTGTAGTTTCCACCGCGCCCCCACCATCAGTAGTAACAGAGTTGGGAGATGAGCCTACCCAACTCCACAGAATAGTTGATGTGACTGAAGATCGCTTTCATTGCATGCAAGAAGAAAAATAGCATGCCATAGTGGCCCTGAAGGAAGCACAAGAGGAAGTCATTGAGAAACGTCGAGTTGCGCAACAAGAGAAGGACGACCTTCAAATCAATTTCGAAGAGGATAAAGCGTAGATCCAAAAAGAGAAAGAACAGTTGCTCACAGAGTGGGTTGGAGTTAAAGAAGCAGTCAATAGAGCACTTCGCTCTGTGACAGGCTTAGAATAGATAGAATAAGACCCAATGGAGAGTCAAGTAGTGAAGCTTGCTGCAACCATCCAACAACTTCAACAAAGAGTAGCAGAATTGGAGTTACAAGCAGTACCAAGCACTCGGCAGGAAGTGCGAGACCAGCGAGAAGAAACCACCCGAAGCGTAGTCCAGATAATCAAGGCATTAGCCTTGGAATGTAAACAACTTGGAAGTTGAAGTGTGCAGGATTATGAATGCCTTAGTGAGTACCCTGAACTAAAGACACTGGAGTCACAGCTCTAGGAAGAAAAACAACAAGAAACAACAGTACAAGCACAATTGAAGCCCTTGTCAGCAGTCGAGCGAATGAAAAGATCCCAAGAACAACGCACAGGTCAACAACAGGTCCATGCCATACATAGAAAATTCATGGAAGTGACTCAGACGCTCCAGCCAGTCTAGGATGCAGTTTTCCTGCTTTTCGAGATTGAAGGACGAGTAGAACTAGAACAAGTAGTCATTGCAATCAAACAATGGTTGGAAGGACCTATGACTGAGGCAGTTATTCAGGAGTTCATCGAGCAGGAGGACTTGGCAAAGAAGCAGGTCGAAGCAACTCGATCCAAGCTCGAGTTGTTTGAGGCAGAGTTACCCATAGCAGAGTGACTCAGGACGAATCATAGGTGAGTGTTGGGGGCATGGTTTCCCTTGACCAAGGTTTGGAGAACCTTGGTCATGTTTGACCATTTTTGGGACTTTGACAGGCTGGTCGAAGGGGAGATCGCAGGATCTTGGCCCCTTTTTAGGGAAGTTTTTGGATTAGGGTTTATGTAATGGGTATGGTATGTTGGCCCATGGGTTTACACATGTTTAGGCCCATTTTGTAATGTATAAATAGAAATCTAGGCGATGTAAGAGGAGTCAGTGTGCTAAGTGAAGAGACCTAGTAGAATCGGCTTAGTGCGAAGCTAGAGGCTTTGTGTATACTGTGTGTTAATAAATTGCAGAGCTAAGTGCAAGTGATTGTAAGAAGGATTTTTGCTTAAACCTAACTTGGGGAAGGAGGATCTAGCGAGGTGCGCATAGATCTTATGTCCTATGCGGAGTGGGGGTTTTGGGTGCTGTGCTTGTAGAAGATTGACAGAAGATAATAAAGAAGAGAACAATTGGTGGACATAGCTCCACACTCGAGTGAACCAAGTATATCATGTGTTATGGTTGCTTTGTGCGTTATGGCTGTTATATTGTTCATATGATTTAATCTTAGTGCAGTAATGAATGTTTAGATGAATCTAGTATGATATATTAAGTGCTTAGTGATGTGAATGAATGCTAGATCCGATCTCTTTCCATATGCTAAGTTCTTAGATGTGTTAGATCTGGTTGAATAATGCATTGTGTTGTAATTAGGGTTTGGATCTACGATGTGAATAACGTTTAATTACTGATGAATGATAACTGCTAAGTGCTTTGTTAGAGTGGTGTAATCACATATCTGTGTCCTAGCTAGGTTGCAGACATTTGAGTCCTGCAACCACCCTTGCCTCTACCTCGGGTGAGACTTCATTTTCTTCACAGATGTTGCCGAAAGGTCCGATAGTTAGGGTTTTCTTGGTGCGTTGTTGAAGCGTTGAACCCTGGGTTTGCCCCTATGCCAACAGTTTCACTAAGTTATACAATCAAATCCCTGAACTCATCACATCTCAGAACCAAGTTGGTTTCATGCATTACCTTCCCCCTACCGTCATAGGTTTGAGTAAAAATCCATTGATAACCTCGGTTCAGCTCTACATACTTGTTTAGAGTATGAAGAATAGCTCAAAAGAATAAGTATTCCCAAGGGAGAATTGGTAAAACAGACAAACATATCCTCCTTCTTACAGCTAGTACAAGATATGAGTAATCATATGATAGCATATGAGAAAAAGGGAACTATCTCCCCTCCCACCCCTAGAGTGTCATCCTCTTCTGCACCCCCCTTTAGAAATCCAATTGAAAATAATTTTCAGCCTAAAGCTATATTGCCTCGAAGTTGGTGTAAATTTTGCGAGGAACACCATGAGGAAGCCACATGTGAGGTAAGGAAGAGAGCCAGAGATAATATATTTGGTAAAAGACTAGAAACTACCATCGTTGTCCTAGATTTTGCAGAGCGAAAAGATGTCATGATCAACAATACTAGGAACAGATCCTATGCTCCCAAAGGTAAATATGATCCTCCCCACAATTCTTCTATCCCAAGCTCATCATCACTGGCTACTACGGTTCAGGTTCCTAAGGTTCCTGATAGTCAAGGAACAACTTCCCCTCTCCCCTCTTCCAAATACAATATTCTGAATCATTTGGCCAACATCAAAGCAGATGCAACCCTTCTGGACATGGTTGTCATCCCTGAACAATAGAGGAATCTAAAACAATTCATGGAAGGAAAGGCTTCCATTGTAGCCAACCTCTCTGAAGAGGTGAATGAAGAGGATTCGTCTGTAAACAAAGTAGGTTTAAATAAATTTAGATACCCTGTAAAAAATCCCCCCTTTTATATTTATGTAAATATTATGGATAAGATCACCCATTGTTGCCTCATTGATGGTGGTTCGGGCCCAAGTGTGATGTCGAATATTATTATGGAAGATCTAGGCTTGTATTGTACAATTGAAAATGCCAGAAGAATGCTCTCTTATTATATTCTACAACAAACAACCATAGGTGAGATTAAAGATGTGACCATAGTTTTGTGTGCACACCCTGAAATAAGGAAAAACCTTAGCATTTAGGTAATTGACATGCCAGTAAGAAATTACTCAATCATCTTGGGAAGATATTGGAAAGATTTGATGGGTGGATAACTCTCACTCGACGGGACACATTTATCCATTCCTTGGAATGGTAAGAACATTATATTCCTTAGAGAGGGAAGGATTTCACCTTACATAGAGAGTGTCCCACAACCTAATGTAAACTATATCAAAGAGGACCTAGGAGTGTATTCCATCTTTGTTGAGGAGGATAACATTCCTTTGGAACAAATTGATTTAGATGATGGTATGTGGCACATGCACTTTGATGGTTCATGCTCTAGTAAAGGTAACAGAGCTAGGATTATCTTGATTTTTCATGTAGGAAAAATCCATAACCTTTTTTATAGGTTGGAGTTTGCTTGCACAAACAATGTCACTTAATTCGAAGCTTTATTGTTAGGCATCGAAAATGCCTATAATCTCGGTTGTGGTCACCTTTCAGTTTTTGGAGATTTTGAGCTTGTTGTGAACCTTGTATGTAAGATTTACTCTCCTAGAAACAAGTTGATGAAACAATACACCCAAACTATTTGGGCACTTATCTCGAACCTATTATCTTTCAACATCATTCATGTTAAGAGTGAATTGAACTCGATGGATGATCGGTTAGTTGTTTTTGCAGCCTCTCCTAATCAACAACTTTTTCCACATAGAACTGATTGCACTTTTCAATCTCTATATCGTCCACATATCCCTGACAATATAGAATCTTGGCAGGTCTTCCCTGGCGATGACAGAATATGTTGTTTCATTCAAAATGAACCTTATAAGCCCAAGTAAATTATATCCATATAAGATAACAAGATTCCTAAAGGCTTGACTCCTCTAGAGAGTTCATTTTCATTGAGCGATGTAGGCAAAAAAGAGAAACAAGAAGAAGAGGATTCGAAAAGGAAGGTGGGTGAAACCATCTCCTTGAACATTGGGACACCCGAATCTCCAAATAATGTTAAAATAGGTGCCCAATGTTCCGATGAAGAGAAAATGAAGTTTTCCAAGCTACTTGGTGAATTTCAAGATGTTTTTGCTTGGTCTTATGAGGATCTTCGTGGTTTTGATCCTGTTCTTATACAACATGCCATCCCCATCAAAGAAGGCATAAAACCAGTTAGGAAAAAACAAAGACCTATCAACCCTGCACTAGAGGAAACTATTCGAAAGGAGTTGGAAAAACTATTGAAGGCTGGGCTCATCTTTCCGGTCAAATATTTCGAATGGGTTTCTAATTTGGTTCCTGTTCGGAAATCAACTGGCCAGATCAGATTATGCGTCGATTTTTGTGCATTAAATCAGGCCAATATAAAATATCACTTTCCTCTCCCTAACATGGAAATGATTTTGCAGCAAGTTGCAGGGTCACAAATGATGTCGTTACTTGACGGTTTTTTCAGTTATAATCAAATCAAGGTAAAAAGGGAAGATAAATATAAAACCACCTTTATTCCTCGTTGGGGTACCTTTTCTTATGAACATATGCCTTTTGGTTTATCTAATGCAGGTGCCTCTTTTCAAAGAAATATGCAAATATATTTCAACGATTTGATCGGCAAGATCATCAAGATCTACCTTGACGACTTAACTGTTTACTTTAAAATCCGATCAGATCATTTTGGTCATCTGATCCCAGTCCGCCACACTTTACGATCTGATCCCTAATGCTCCTCATCCATCAAATGATCCAACACAACTTGCTCTAGAGCCAAGTTTCGTTTCAGACACCAAAAATACCTCCACTCTTTCTCAAACCTATGAGGTGAATGCGGTCAAATCCACTTCATCTCAACAACCAAGAGGTAAGAAGAAAAACAAGGGTAAATCCAAGAAATCTTCTAACGAGCAGGAAAATCCAAATATTGTTGATACTCAACCGAATAGGAAGGCTAAGTTTCCTTCCATGATCTATGAGGAAAACCACTACACGAAACACAACCCTCATCGTGAGGTTGTTGCTAAATATTTGAAGAGTACCTCCCAACCAATTCAGAAAAAACATCTACTTGCACAAAATCCTGCCCCTCCGCAAGAGGGAAAAGCAAGTCATTCCCACCATGGGGATGCTTCCACAAGCACCTTTGAGGTGTACATGTTTAATAAGGTTATTGTAACGACTCAACAAAATGCTTATGAAACTCCTCCAGGTGATGAGACTAATGGAAAGGCTATCGATCAAACCCCCCTCCATTAGAATCTGATTACATTTAATCTAGACTATTTCAAGGAGAGACTCTCACACCAACTAGCATTTCAAATTCAAATTTTGGTTGGTGGAAAGAACATCCATCGCATTGTTTTGGATGAGGGAGCCTCCACCTATGTCATTTCTTTGCCTTGTTGAAGATCCCTTGGTTCTTCTAAACTTACCTTGTCTCCTACCACCTTGAAAGCATTTGATGGACATGGCTTCCAACCTCACATATTCTTGCAATATTTTGTTGTGACATTGAAGGGTAAAACTGTGTCGGTCGATATCGAAGTGGTTCATGCACCTAGAGATTACAATTTTATACTTGGTCATAATTAGATCTATGCGATGATTACCACTGCATCTTTGGTGTTTCATATTTTACAATTTCCCCATCAAGGAAAAATTGTCACTATTGACCAACTCGACTATACAACTCCAAATCACCACAATGCTACAACGAATAATCTCCCTTTCCTAAGAAAAACTATTCTTGAGAGTGTAGGAGTAAGTCTTATTAAGGATTCCTCACCCATAGGGGTTTTTACTTTACCCACTCCTGCCACCTCGTAATTTTCCATGTTAAATACGATTTCGAATGAGGTGTGACAATCCCTAGAATCATCTGATCCTTTGGTAGTATCTGGTCTTAATGAGCACTAGTTATTTTCTTGTCTCAAGCTCGTTAAAAAATGAAACAGATTCCTACGAGCATACTTCATTGTCTCCGTCAAGCTTGTTAAAAAATTAAATAGACCCTCTTCCATTAGAATCAAATCTCACTCTGGATCGAGTACATGAACCTTCTTTTCCTCCACCTAGTGAAAATGTTCCTATTAGTAACTAGACGTCTAAATGAGGAAATAATAAGAGTTGTTGGAGGAAATGATTCTTTGGGGGTAGTGAAGCCACAAGATTCTATCATGCAAGTTGGGGGGGAAATACCTCTAGAAAGACATGCTCCTAGGAGTGATCCTCGCTCACGGGCCGTTCCCATCGTAACGTAGTAGTTTTTCTAGAAAGATCTTAGTCTTTGTTCTTTCTCGTTCTCGTAAAAACATGAGAATAGTTTACCGATCTCAGTCTTTGTTCTTTCTTGTGCTCGTTAATACATGAGAATAGGTTACCCAATATACTTTTATCTCTTTTTTGTATTCATAAAATCTATATGAAAAACCAACTCTTTGGAGTCTCCTTTAAGCTCTTTTCAGACTCCCTAAACATGAAAAGATTATTGAGTGATCTTGATTTCTTTCACACTCATTAAAATTTTTGAAATGGCATATTTCGAGTGGTATTTTATCTCTTTTTCAGCTTCATGAGACTAATTATGAAAAAGGAATACTCTAGTCAAGCATGACTAGAATATTTCTCCCTTGTATTGATTTACACTTTTTTCGGGATTGGGAGACTAAATTTACGAAAAATTCATCCATGGAGTCATCTTTAAGTTCTTTTCAGACTCTCTAAACGTGAAAAACCATCAATTTTACCTTCTTTTGGCTTGTAAAACTATGCATCGAAGTACCTATGTGAGTCCAATATCTAGGATCCATACAAGACCGAACCCCTCCTTCTTCAGGTTCGTTAAATATAAGTTGAGGGACTCATCCAAAGGATCAGCTATATCGATCACATGTTATCCTCCTCGAGATAATTAAACAAGAAAGAGGTACTAATATATCTGGATGGGGGAAAAACGAAGGAAGTGGGTCAAGTTTTTTGGAATCCATTATGGCAGTTATTGTCTCCCTTGAACATGACACATGTTTGCATATCGTCTTACAATTAGGTAATTTGCTTGTCTTTGAGTCATACCAATTCCATGTGTTGCCATACTTTTTCGTTCCAGTCGAAGAGTGCTCTTATTTTCTTCACATTATGTTCTTGGTACTCATTGAGTCAATGTTACCAAGTCAGTTGTCGTGCCTCATCATGCTCAAAGGAAGTTTCACTGCAAACCATCCATCTATAGTATTACCCATTTCCATTTCTTATGTCAGTTCGTACTCATTTCATCCACCATCTCACATCACTTTCATGTGTAGGGTTCATGTCGATGATGGGGGATACATCATGGCCCTCCTTCGATGATTTTTTTCTTGGCGACTTCAACACATTATCGAGGAATTATACTTAGAAACATGTTAATGCCTTGGGACTTTCATGCCTCAATCACATGCCTCCTCACTTCCAACAACAGGTTTATATCATTGACCTATGATCAGATGATTCCATGAATGTTCGACCTTAGCTCATTTATTCACATTTGCTAGAATGTACTAGGGTACCTTGGGAGTCATTTTCATCATTGGTGATTTCCATTGCAATTGTTAACGATTTAGGTCAATGACTGGTAATTAAGTGCCTTCTACCATGTTTGACATAAAATCATCTATTCACATGGCTAGATTTGTACCGCATCGAGATCAGAACGAAGACCCTGGGTTGGGCGCTCATTTTGTTATGTGATTTTCCCAAGATGAGATGGATATCATTCGAACATATAAAAGATTTCAGTACAATCACCATGTTGGAAATCTTACTGATATATATATTGTCACATATATCCACACTGTATTGATCCATGGAAATGTTTTGTGATCTCGTAGCTCTATTGTGTATTTTTTGTGGTTGCGATCAGTTCATGTCACGAAGGTATGGATCCACATTGTATCTTTTGTGGCCATATCCTTAGTCAGTATTCTCATGGATCTATAGTGTATTGGTCAGCATCCATGCTTTGAGTCATTTCATATTCCAAGCATAGGTATGCCTGCCTCGAAAATGGAACATATTTGTATATTGACTGATGATTGTTTGCAGCTTCTTCCAGGTTCTCCTACTACAACACTCTTGCATTGAAGAATTTGTAAAGTGTTTCGGCCATCATTTTCTCTTCTGACCACACACTTTAGGGGGCA
This sequence comes from Picea sitchensis, assembly GCA_010110895.2. Lineage (NCBI taxonomy): Eukaryota > Viridiplantae > Streptophyta > Pinopsida > Pinales > Pinaceae > Picea > Picea sitchensis. The sequence continues at coordinate 165,211 of SNQJ01S0011953.1, forward strand.
TCTGTTAAACACCAAAATGTCACACTTATTTATGCCTAAGTGTTGCAAGTGTCGTAAAGTGTCGTATGCACCTTACTAAGTGTCGCATGCACTTTTTCAAAATTTCTCATGCACTTTGTCAAAGTTTCGTATGCACCTTACTAAGTGTCACATGCACTTTACTAAGTGTCAAAACACCTTGACACCATGAAAGAACATTTTTCACAATCCCTAGTCAATGTGGAGAAGAAATATATCATATGAAGGTCAAAATACTATGTGTACATGAATTATTCATTATTATTGATAAAAAGGAAATTAATTTAGTGTGAGAATCCACCTCACATTTAGTGTCCTAATCTCAAGGAGAAGTTGAGAATATCATGGATGGTTGAGAGATTTTCTAAAACCAAAATCCTAATTTGGTGGATCTTGAGAGATATTTCCTCCCCAAAATCCTTGAAAGATATTTTCTCCCTAAAAATATTGGAGATACCAATTTAGTGCATCTAGTGAGTGATCTTCTCCATGGTGGTTAAGCCTCCAAATCCTATATAATGAGGGATTTCCATGGTGAATGGGGGAATATTTGAGGTATCAAATCTTTGATCCTGGGAAAAGAATTCATCATTTTGATTTCAATATTCGTGAAAGGGGTTGGACGAGGAGAGCTTGGAGAGGTTGTTGTTGCATCAATCATGGTTTGTAAGTATCTCTTTTTGGATTTCCAATTGATATATACTTGGCCTATTTCCTTCAAGTTTATGTCTCGTTACATTTTATTCTCTACATTTGCTTGTTTTCCTTTTTTGTCCATTGCAGATCTCAATTTGCGCCAAGGATATTAGAGATCAAGCCCAGGGATTGGAAACAGGGAGGACAACGTCAAAATAGGTTCATCATAGCCTTTCTCTCATTTTCATTCTGATTAGTTAAGATAAGTTTAAAAGGATGTTAGTGTCGACTTGTATTGTTTATGTCTTGGTATAGGGGTCTAGTAATCCAAGGGAAGTTTCATCTGTCTACAGACGAAACATTATGTAACACAAACTGAAGAAATTATTGTATCGTTTGAAATGGGCCCAAGGCATGGTATGAGAAGATTGATCATTTTTTCCTCAATCTTGTTTTCAAACATTGTGAATCAAATCATGGTGTATATGTATTACATGTAGATGGTGAAACATTAATTGTTGTGTTGTATGTGGATGACCTAGTCTTTACTATAAGCAATGTTAATTTAATTTTGGGTTTGAAGAAACAGTTAAAAAATACATTTGATATGGTTGACATTGGTTTGTTGCATTTATTTTTTTTGGGGGGGGTGTACAAAAGTAATTCCACCACCTAAATCTCCAAAGTGTTGTGTTGATGGGGGTGTTGGAACAATAGGCTATGCAGGTTTATCACACTACTATATCTTTTGTAGATAGTTAGTCGAAAGTCGGCAATTGGCAATCGACTAGAAGATTCGACTAAGATGTCGAATGAGTGGTCAACTAAGAGCTCAATTGGATGGTTGACTAAGCTTTCATCTAGTCGAGTAGTTAGAAAAAAATAGTTGACTGGTGTACATAACAAGGAAAAAATAAAGGAGTTTGTTATGCACCGTAAATAATATGTGTACCTCATCTTCCTCACATCAAGGGAGTTGGTTATATATTGGTGTTATATAAAAATGGCCTTATGGGTTGATCTGTAATATGGTGAATATGTCTTAAATATATTATGTATGATGAGCAAAGCTTAATTGTGTTCAAGTGTTGTAGTAGTGTCTATAGACGCCACCTCTCTCTTGGAATACTAACTCTCTAATCTACCTAATCCTTTGAATCTCCAATAGGTTGAATGTTACCCTAATATGTAAATGGTTGACACTATTAGACCCAATAATGATAGTTGATGATCGTTTACCTTATTTGACCATGGTTTCATATAGTTTACCATGGTTGATGTTATCCCACTAATCAACCACTAACCCTTATTATAATGGCCACTAATAAATATGGTTGACCATGGTTGACTATAGGTGTCCATGGTTGAATGTAGCACTATTATGTCAATGGTTGAACCTAACCCCATAATCACTAACCCAATAACAATGGTTAGCTATGGTTGACCATGGTGGACCTGTTAAGCCCTAAATAGTGGCTCATTACCCCTTAATTAGGGCATATTATATTAGTAATTTTATTTTATTTATGTCGGCTTTGGTCCATTAGTTGTAATTATACCTCCTAGTCTCCTATATATGCCAAGGAGACATTTTCATTTTGAATCATCTTGGAATTGTATATTTATGTGGGCATAAGGAGGTTTCCCCCTCGAAGAGGCTTATTATCTGAGTTTCTAACTTTTTCAAGGCATTGAGTACTTATTCTGAGGTTTTTCTATGCTATATTTATATTTGGTTCTTAACATATGGTATCAGAGCTCAAGGTCCTGGGGTTTTGCTGCTACATCTGAGACACCTTGGAATTTTTGCTATAACTTTTTTTCTACAACATTTCAAAAGGAACGGCTTGGAGGATATTTAGTAGACAGACCAAGGTATGTTGGGTTAAAATTTCATCTCCTGAGTCCTTGTACTTTCTGAGATACAGCATGTGCAAGATAGGGTTCTGAAATCATCCTGAACTAAATCATTGCGGAATTTTCTCTATAGAAAATTTTATGTAACGTTGTAGACCCTAAACTCTAGAGGATGTTCATAGAAATTAGTAAAGTATATTTGGTAAAAATTTTAGCTTCTAGGTCATCTTAAATTTGTAGATACACCATGTGGAAGATAGGGTATCTGACTAGTCCTATTGACTAGTCTCAAGAAGGTGTTCCAGGTAAAACAATCATAACTTCTTCCTACAGTATCCAAATCGAGTGAGACCAATTTAATTGGATAGTGGACAGTCTGTAGTATTTCTGGTATGAGTTTCAGAATTTTATATCATTAATTTTGTGCAAAGCACGCTATAAAACTGAGATCTCCTGGAAAGGCCAAAAAACAGAAAGTTGTGGGGAAGTTATCGTAAATTCCACTTGGCACATCCAATTTTGATGAAACCTGTGGCATTGCAGAGAAAAAATATCAGAGAACTACAAGAAAGTTTCATACTCGGAAGGCCGAAACTTTGGATATACAATAGAAGAAAGATTGTCTAGCATAACCACCTCAAAATCAAGGTTCAAAAGTGGTACTTGGCCAACATGCCACCCAAAAAGGGAACTTCTGCACCAAATAAGCCTCCAGAAAATCCTAATTGGACTCTTGATGAAGGTGAAGAAATGCATAGGGACATAAATGATTTGCAAAAGAAGACAGTGACAAAAGATGAACTACAAGAGATGGAAGCTAAGTTGGAGGCAATAAATACTAAGATGGATGGTTTAAAAGAGGAGATCATGGAAGGATTGAAAAATTTTGTAATAGAGAGGACACCTGAAAGTGAAGATGTATCCCATGAAATTCATGATGAGGACAAAAGGAAGGTGAATCAAGAATGGAGGAACTCTAACTTTGGGTTGAATACCAACCACGTTCCTAAGATCGATATGCAGAAGTTTGATGGCAAGGACCATATCACATGGATACTTCAGATGGAGCAATTCTTTGATCTACATAATGTTCCACATACACAAAAGGTACAAATTTCTTCTTTGTATTTAGAACCCAATCAATTTGTATGGTATAGATGGCTTTGTTCTTGTAAATCACTCGTCACTTGGACAATTTTCACGGAAGAAATGATTAGCACAGTATGAGGATACAAGGAGCAATACCTTCTTTAGACAATTCATAAATCTCAAACAAAAGGGTTCAGTTACAGAGCACATTGAGAACTTCCAAATATTGAATATAAAGGTAATAGATATTCCAGATGAACACTTGATTGATGTATTCATAGTAACTTTAAGAGATAACATTCAACATGAGGTTCGCCTTTGGGAACCCAAATCATTGGAGAATGCATTTAGGGTGGCAAGAAATGTTGAAAGTAAAAATATGGCTATGGCTACTAGAAGGACCAATCCTAACATCTATAGAGAATAATGCTCCTTCTTCTAAAACCCCTCAACCTACAAGGTTGACACCTCAACAATTGGAGGAAATAAAAGAAAAGGTTTATGCTTTAATCGTGACGTAAGTATAGTAAGGGACATAAGTGTGGTGAGAAGAAATTATTCTACATAGATTGTGAGAGGAATAAGAACAAGAGTATGAACCAAAATTCATATCAAGATGAAAATGTAGAATCAATTTTGTGCGAAGAGTTGACTCCCACAATGTCATGTAACAATGCATTGGGTGGAATTAGCACTCCTCAAACCCTCAAGATCAGAGGATATATCAAAGAAAAGATAATAGTCCTAATTGATTATGGCAATATATAATTCATTCACTATAAATTAGCCAAAGATCTCAATTGCTTTGTATATCGATCGCCAGAGTTTCCAAGTAATGATTGCAAAATGGAGGAACTATCAATTATAGAAAAATGCAATAAGATCCAATATTACTATATGAGAATATGTAATGAATAGTCCAATGATTGCTATACCGCTGGGTGGTTTTGATGTTGTACTAGGAATCCAATGGTTACAATCATTAGGAACGTTAGTTTTTAATTTTCAAGAACTTTCATAATTTTCATTGGAAGGAAAAGAAATTGAGCTAAGAGGTATCCTGGGGAAACCAGGTAAGGTGATAGATCTAATGGCATGAAAAATTATTGAAAAATGGAATCAAGGTGTTATTGCACAACTATATCACTAGATGTTCAAACATCTAAGCCATCTATTCCTCTAGATCTCAAGGGATGAGTGATAAACATTCCAAAGTATTTGAAGATATTCCCAAAGGTCTTCCACCCATAATCATGATCATGATATTCCACCCTATTCACAGGAGTGCTCCTCTGTCTTATCGAGGAGCCATCTGGATACCCTTATACTTGAGAAGAGTGAAATTAGGCGCATGGTTGAAGAAATGTTAGAGTTGGCATTATTATACCTAGCCAAAGTTCTTACTCGCACTAGTGGTAATGGTATTCAAGAAAGATGGTTCATGTGTGTGTCCATATTATAGAGAGCTCAACAAGATCACTAGTAAAGATAAGTTTCTCATTCTTTTGTCATTGATGAATTGTTAGATGAACTACATGGGCAATCTAGTACAAAGTTGGATCTTGATTCAGGGTATCATCATATTAGAATGAAGGAAGAGATATCCCAAAAACAACATTGAACTCATGAAGCCATTATGAATTTTTGGTCATGCCTTTGGCCTTACAAAATACCTTCCACATTCAAGGGTTGATAATTCCATTTTCAATCCCTTCAGCAAAAAATTTGTGTTAGTATTTTTGATGATATACTAATCTATAGCAAGTATTGGGAGGCTCATGTACGCTTATGTGATAGGGTGCTACAACTACTAAAAGGAGAAACAACTATATGCAAACCATCCAAATGTTTCTTTAAGTGAAAGGAGGTAAAGTGTTGGGTCATAACAGCTTGTCTCATGAAAGGTGTCAAGGTAGACCCTAACAAGATTAAGGCCATGATGGACTGAGTGATTCCCAAAACATTGAAAGATCTTAGAGTTTATGGGTTTTATTGATTACTACACATGAAGTTTGTTATTATGGAAAGAATATGACACAGCTGCTGACACTAACTAAGAAGGATGCATTTCATGGACTTCAGTAACTAAATCTTTTGAACAACAAGAGGTGATGAAAATCTTAAATGTGACCCTCCAAGACTTCACAAAACCTTTATTTTGGAATGTGCCAAGAAATGGGGTGGTGTTGTCCTAATGCAAAGAAGGAAGGCCATGACTTTTGAAAGTCACGACCACTCAAGGAAAGGACTTACACAAACCCATTTATGAAGGAAATGATAACAATACTACATGCATTGAAGAAATGGCATCGCTACCTAATAGGTAGGCGCTAGTCAAAATGAGATCATGATAGTCTTAAATGGTTCTTGGAACAAAGACTATCTTTAGAAGAACAACAAAATGGGTGGCAACCAAGATATTGATTTATGATTTTTAAATCATCTACAAAAGAAGGAAAAATATTGTAATGAGATGCACTCTCAAGGAAGGATGAATAAGTTGAGGCCTTTCTATGTGCTGTCTCGATCATCCAACCGGTTAGATGTATGAAAGAAAGGGATGAATGGAAGAATAGTGAAAATGTGTGGACTCTCAATTTCAAGGTTGTAGCAATTCGGTACATGGATACATTTTACATGGAAAAATGATTCAAAAATGATTCACTATGGTACAAAGATCACTATATTTATGTAAGAAATCCAACTCAAACAAAAGGTACTAGTAGGTGCACCTCTCCATTAGGAGGGCACTAGGGATTTTTGAAAACCTGCCATAGGGTCCAGAAGGATTTTTTGGGGATGGCCTTAAAATGATGTTCAAAAGGTTTGTGGCCGGAATGTTTGGTTTGCAACAAATACGAGTGGAAACAATTAAGACCGGGTCTTTGTGTGTATCCCAATTCAGCGTTGGAGGAGGTTTCCATGGATTTCATCATGAGAGATTCTTGAAGTCTAAGGAAAGAGTGTCATCATGGTGATTGTTGATGGAGCTTACCAAGTGCTTTTGCACACACTCTCTCATCCTTCAAAGCTAGTACAGTTTCCACACACATTCATGGAAACAGTTCAAAAGCTTCATGGAAACCCAAAGATGGCTGTAAGTATTAGAATCCCACATCTTCCTTTGTGGACATTTTAAGGACAGAATTATTTCTATTGTTGCTGGAATTTTCAATTGGCTCATAGTTCATCCTATCATCCTCAATCGATGGAAAAACCAATATAAGCAGTAAATGTTTGGAAGGCTATCTTTGTTGATTCATCTCGATAAACAAACACAATGGTTCAAATGGTTACCCTTAGCCAGAATAATTGTTAACACTTTCTTTCATCTTGCAACAAAAATGACACCATTTATGGCCTCTGCTCGGAATGCCACTCTCCTTCACAATCACTTCTTCTTTAAAAGGAAAAATCTAAGGTTCAAGCAGTGCAGATCATGAGCATCAACAACAAATTCAAATATTAAAGGACAATCCGACCATGGCACAAAATGTTATGAAACAACAAGATCAACATCGTAGTGAAAGAAGTTTTGAGAAGAAGTTAGGTGTTTTTAAAAGACTACAAGCATACAAGCAGATGTCCCTCAGGCAAGCCAAGGAGGATAATAAAGTATCACCAAAATTACTATGGCCCTTATAAGTGTTGCAAAAGATTGGTACTTTGGTGATGATTTATTATCCTTATTGGATTTTCTTGCATCTTCATGAGTACACCATTTTTTCCATGTTTGATTCTTAAAGAAAGTTATAGGTGACGAGATCCCAATTCAAACTATATTTCTAGAGACGACGAGGAAGGAAAATTATATTGGATCACCAGATCCATCCTCACACAAGAATTTGTCGGTTGAATAGATCCATTTCAATTATCTCATTAAATGGAACTCATCCGAATAGATCCATTTCAGAGTATCTCATTAAATGGAGGAAACTATCGACTGAAGATTCCACTTGGGAAGATGAGTCTTTTATACAGAAGCATCCAGTGTTACTCAAGCATTGCGGACAACACTTGTCTCAAGGGGAGGGGCATGTTAAGCCCTAAATAGTGGCTCATTACCCCTTAATTAGGGCATATTGTATTAGTAATGTTATTTTATTTATGTCGGCTTTAGTCCATTAGTTGTAATTATACCTCCTAGTCTCCTATATATACCATGAAGACATTTTCATTTTGAATCATCTTGGAATTGTACATTTATGTGGGCATAAGGAGGTTGCTCCCTCGAAGAGGCTTATTAACTGAGTTTTTCCTCTTTTTCAAGGCGTTGAGTACTTATTCTGAGGTTTTTCTATGCTATATTGATATTTGGTTCTTAACATATTCATGTTAAGCCCTAAATAGTGGCTCATTACCCCTTAATTAGGGAATATTATATTAGTAATGTTATTTTATTTATGTCGGATTTAGTCCATTAGTTGTAATTATACCTCCTAGTCTCCTATATATACCAAGGAGACATTTTCATTTTGAATCATGTTGGAATTGTACATTTATGTGGGCATAAGGAGGTTGCCCCCTCGAAGAGGCTTATTATCTGAGTTTCTCTCTTTTTCAAGGCGTTGAGTACTTATTCTGAGGTTTTTCTATGCTATATTGATATTTGGTTCTTAACAGGACCTTAGTTGAACACAATTGCATATAATTGTCCATTGTTAATCATAACCCACTAACTGTGCACTAATTCTTGACATAATGTTTGTTAAAAACAATGGTTGACTATTGTTGACCATAGTTGACTATATGTGTCCCTAGCTAAATGTAGCCCTAAAATGTCAATGATTGATGCTACTAACACATTGAACCTTAATCTAATAATGATTATTGATTATGGTTAACCTTGGTTAAGCATGGTTGCATATATATATATATATATATATATATATATATATATACATTGTTGATGATAGTATATTATCCCCTAACATAATGACCACTAAAAAATATGGTTGGTCCATTTTTTGATGTATCCCTATTATGTTGATAGTTGATGCTACCAACCCACTAACCCCCTCACCCTTAACTTAGTAATTATGGTTAACTACGGTTAACCATGGTGCAACATATAAATGGTTTATGTTACCCCAATAACTAACCACTAGCCCCTAACATAATTCACACTAAACAACATGGTTGACCATGGTTGATGATAGGTACCCATGGTTCAATCTATCCATATGGTGTCAATGGTTAGTGATGTTAACCCATTAACTATATAATTATTAACTCAATGATGATGGTTGACTATCATTTACCTAGGTTTACCATTGTTTCATATAGTTGTCTAGGGTTGATCCTACCCCTCTAGTTGACCACTAACCCCTAACATAATTCCCATTAAAGAATATGTTTAACCCAGGTTAACCATGGCTAACCTTGATTGACTATAGGTGTCGATGGCTGATGGTAGCCCTAATGTATAAATGGTTTTCACTTCTAATTCATTAACCCCTAGACTAGTGACGATGATTTACTTTGGTTAACATTGGTTGAAAATGGTTGCATATGGTTATACATATTAACGCTACCCTAGTAACTAACCACTAACCCCTGACACAGTGAACACTAAAAATATAGCTTATCATGCTTTACTATAGGTGTCCATTACTAAATGTATCCCCATTATGGTAATCGTTGATGTTACTAACCCACTAATCCCCTAACCTTATAATTATGGTTGACCATGGTTGTGTATAGTTCTCCATGGTTTATGCTTCCTCACTAGCTAACCATTAACCTCTTAGATAATAGCCATTAAGAAACATAGTCGATCATAGTTTACTATATATGTCCATTGTAACATCCACATTTTCAAACATCAAACTAGCAATGTATATTGTAGATGTAGTACATGGTCGAGAGCCAAGTGATGTATATTGTAAATGTAGTATGTGGTCGAGAGCCAAAACGATGTAATATGTAAATGATGTAAATTGAATATAATGGATAAAATGTATTTCCCTCTACAAATGGACACAGACGGAGATTTAAGGGAAAAGTATCCACAAGAGAGGGAAGGGGTCCAAGGGGGAGAGTTTTCCCATGTCTATTAAACCAAAACCCATTTCTTATTTCTTTCAAAATTATCCTTACCATGCACCTTCCATCAGTTGTTGAGTGTTCTAGAGCCCAATCATTAAATTCATGTAAGAGGGTGGGTGTGAGAGTCACATCCCATAGTTATTGATAGCATGGGGTATGAGTACAATTAGCTTAGGGAAGAGTGCAAGTCAATCAAGCAAGAGAAAGGGAGGAAATTTGTATGGGTAGGAGACCAAAATTATGCATTCACATTTTTTGGAGAGAGAGCTTTTATTACATGGAGTTTTTCTGGCCAGCAATGGAGTTTTTAGTGCTTAAGATTTAAATTATTTGTTGTGGGCACATTTGTAAGTTGTTTTAGAGCTGGAATTTCATGGAAAAAGAGGTTGTGGGCCTATGAGTGAAGTCCTACTCAAAATTCATCAAAGGAGGTATGCATTTTGCTGCCGGGAGAATTCACGTTGTGATTATAGAATTCCTTAGGTCCCAACAAGTAAAATTCATGTCTAACTTGTGTTGGAAGCCCTAGAGGGGAATAGAAAGGCCTGAGGGACTATGAGTAGTGAAGTGAGATTCCATCCCTTGGGTTGTGCAGGTTGAGGGGAAGAGAGTTGGTGGAGCGGAATCGGTTGTGAGTTGATTGTTGAGAAGGGAACATTAGCCAGCCTTAGGGACCACCACCTCTTGTGGATTCAACACCCCAACTCAGGGGTGTCTTTCTATTGAGAACTAGAACAAAAAGGATACAGTTGGGATGAATTCCCATCCTCTACAATAGGTTGCAGATTTTATAAGATAAGTGTTGTTATTTGTTGTGCTTATGCATGTATAATTATAATATAGTTGTTATGCAATTTAATCTAAGTTATATTTGGTTATTATTGCTTGTTGGGAGTAGAATGATGCATTTAAATCCCTGTTTATGTAGTTCAATGTTGCTATACATTATTTAGTTGTCGCTATGCATTGTTAAGCAATTGTATTTATGTTTTTAAGAAACATAGATAGTTTCATGTGTATGAATTTCATGTTGTGGGTTATTTCCACATTTAGAGTGAGTATCATAAATTTGAATTGGTTTGTTTTAGCAGTGACGTGACCCAGCTAGGGGTTGGGTATGTTACATAGTGGTATTAGAGCCTCTAGTTCAACATTGGCACCATATGGGCCAAGAACCAAAGAAAATTTGGGTAAATTCATTATTATAAACTTTGGTCTGTGCAAATTTGATGGAAAATCTAGAGAAAATCATAGTCAAGTCCCCAAGTTTGTGGTCAAGATTCATGTTTAAATGAATCATAAATTTTTAATAGGTTCCATGGATCCAATATGCAAAGTTGCAGAATTCAATTCGACCTAGAAGGATCGAAATTCAAGTTTTAATGGTCGTTGTAGCACTAGATAGAGTTCAGCAAATCGACATTTGAGATCGTGTTTGATCTCAAGATCAATGACCTAGATTAGTTGTGATAAATTTTAAAAATTATAAGGACTTATACATTTGAAAGTTTGAGTAGACAAACGTTTGAGATTCAATTTCAGCGATTGGGAAAATGAGAAGATCGATGGTCCATATTTGTTGGAGAATTGGGCTGAAATTTCTAAGTATTGAATTTTGCCAACATAATCGATCAATGGTTGATGGTCGAATTGATGATTTTGGAAAATAGTTGGATTAGGCCAAAAGAAGTCTTCGATCACCAACGACCGATGATTGAGGATCGACAAATTTCAGCAAACGTTTCATGCATCTAAAAGAAATCTACAATGACCGAGATGATTTTGAATAGGTATATCGATGGTCTGAATTCATCGGGAATTTGGTCGAAAAATTCCAAGTGTCGAAGTTCTCCAACAAAATTTGTCGATGGTCGATAATCGGGGATCGACATAATTGGGTGAGAGTTTTCATTTTCTTGAGAGAAATACCCTATCATTGATGGTCGATGATCGAGCATCGACAAATTTAGCAGTATTTTAAATTCTTCCAAGAGAAGTGGTCAATCGTCGATGAAAGAAAAGAGGATGATGACATCATCATCCACGTGTCATGCCATGTTAGAATCCATGTGTCATGCCAAGTCATTCAAGTTTATACCTCGGGATGACATGTCATGCCATGTCAACATCTACGTGTCATGCCACGTCAACATAGTTTCCACATCAGACAAGAGTTGATCGATGAACGATGGTCGGGATTCAGAAAAATTATCACTAAGTTGATTGTCAAAGGAATTTGTTTATGGTTGATCATTCATATTTAGGGATCAACGAGATTCATGAGCAACGTTTGTTTACGAAGAGAAACGGTCGATGGTCGATGAACAAGGATTGGGCGTCGGGAAGATCGATGGGAAACTTCGGTTTGAAAAAAAGGAATCGTCGATCAACAATGGAGGGCGGATCAACAGTCGATATTTTTCCTGATTTTGAGATCATTGGTGCGTATTAAAGGATGGTTATAATAGTAAAAAAATGAAATTTTTAATAATTTTTTGGCTTTTTGAAGGTCATAAACTTGTGGGGTGATTTTGAGTCCCTAAATGATGTTTTTAACCAATAAAAACCCACAAGAATAGTATACCAAGGAATAGCTTGTCTCTGGAGCTTAAATAAAATAACTCAGAGAGAGATATCCAATGAGCTACTCCAGGCGCAAAACAGAGCTCGTATGAGAAAGTTAGAGCTGAAATAGTTGAGGTAAACTTTCAGGACCAATTTACTCCCAAAGGGCATAACTCCTTGCTCAGAAGTATTTTTGAGTCACAAGATTAGTCTATGGAAAGCTTATGAAACATAGAATAAATTCATGGAGCCATTTTTGGGTTATGGGTACCTAAAAATTCACAGGAAGAGAAAGAAATCACATGTAACATACATGGATAAATTGGGAAAAATAGTCAAAACTTCTTCGGACCATAAATTTTAGCTCGAAGCTTGGATTTGAGAAAAATAATATTCATTGGAAAGTTCTTGAGGAAGAGGAGACATATATCCACCTAGAATTTTGAATTGGGCACTAAAATTTATTAGAAAGTAATAAAAGATATTTCTGAAGAAATAAAAGAGTGGAAATTGCAACTTATAAATGTTGTAACTTTTCTCTAAAAACTCATAATGAAGCATGGGTACATTTGGAGATTTGTTTCAGAGGATAATATATTTAGGGTGTCATATTGTGATTTGGTGCATTGTATTCTTCATAAATTGATGTTAAGAATAACCTTTAATCTAATCAACAAATATTTTGCAATATGTTTAATTCTAATAGCAATTATTGCATGCACAAGCAGACTTTATTTCCTACACGAGAACTGGAGATATGGAGGATGTTCAAGGGTCTTACAACCATGAAGAAGAAATTATAGGTATGCAAGTTAACATGGTTAATGTTGAGACTAAGTCTAATGAAAGAAGAGATGGGCATGATATTGTAAATATGAGAAGCCTACAAAGAGAAGTTCGGATCTATAGAGTCGATAATGAAAGGATCATGAAAGATCACGAGGAAATACTAGAAATACTTAATATGATGCAGAAGCGAGTCAACAAATATTTGGGCATAAGGAAAGAAGCTAGTGCCAGACAAGTGGAAGTGTCTAGGTCTCATGATAGGAGGGATGATCATGGAGGATCTAGACGATCAAGGATTGTTAGCAGGCATCAACATCATCTTTCCCCAAGGAACTCAACCAAAAGATCTTATGCATGTTCTAGTTCAGCAAGTAGCCCAAGTATGTCTCCAATTAGGAATCAAGGAAGGATACATGGGTCAGATATATTGCAAGGGGAGCTGAGGAAAATTAAGCTACCATCATTTGATAAAGAGAATAAGAAAGGAGAATATGTTGAAGCATGGTTGCTGGGAACGATGAAATATTTATAGTTACATGCTTATTCCTCAAATGCAGAAGCCAAAATTTCAATCTACCACCTTCAAGGAAAGGTGTCTTTGTGGTGGGATCGAGTGAAGAAAGTTAAGCACCTTGATGAGAAAAGAATCTCTTGGAAGAAGTTAAAGAAATATTTTCAACAACAATACTTATCAGAACAATATTATGACAAGAATATGAAAGAGTTGTTTGAACTCAAACTTGGGAACATGACTATAGATGAATACGAGAAAAAATTCTAGGAACTTATCAAGTATGTGAGCTTCAACAGAGATGAGAAGGTCAAAATTCATAGGTTCTTGAGTGGACTAGCATCCTTCTACAAGGATAAAATTTAGTTTGATGAGCCCAAGAATTTAGAAGAATCCATAATAAAGGCCAAGTATTTGTATGAATAGAATAGAGGAAGGCCAACTTTACAAAGGGCCTGGGATGAAAAGAAGAAAGGAAACATGGATCAAAGAAAGAAAGGATTTAATCCACCTTTCATAAGGAATATTTCTCAAGCACATCAACAAGGACATCTATCTCAAGGTGACCAAAAAATGACAGAGTCCTTGGGAAAGAGGCCAAGACAACAACACATAAAGTGTTGGGTATGTGAAGGAGATCACATGTATACATATTGTTCTCAGCAAGGAGATAAGATGAAGACTTTGCATAGAATCAAGAAGGAGGAGACAGTAGAGGACGTGGGAAAAAACATGTGAAGGATCTATGCAGCCTTGGAAAATAGACAAGCAGACTATCAATCCCATGTGATTGAAGTGGAAGGTAAGATTGATAATCATCCCATATATATTTTAATTTATTATGGAGCTAGTCATAGTTATTTAGATCTAAATCTAGTAGAAATATTTAAATTGAAGAAATGTAAGCATGAAAAGTCATGGTTAGTTAGGCTAGCTACTAGAACCAAAAGAATAATTAATGAGTTTGTTAAAGAATGCACTATAAACATGAATGGAACTAACACTAAGGCATATTTGAACATCATAATGCTCGGGACTTATGATTGGTATGGATTGGATAGAAATGCATCGTGTTGTTTTAGATTGTTATAACAAGGTTTTCACATGTCTTGATGAGGAAGGAAATCCAAGGACAGTGCAAGGTATTCCAAGGCCTATATCTGTGTGAGAGATTTCAACAATATAGCTAAAAAGAAGTTTTATAAAAGGGTACCAAATATATGCAACCCATATGGAAGAGGCAATGAAGGATAACAAGCCAAGTCTTGAATATTATCCAGCCTTGAAAGAGTTTGAATACGTGTTTGAGGAGTGTCTAGGATTTACACCAAAGAGGGATATATATTTTTCTATTGAATTGATTCCTGGAGTTACCCTTGTATCCAAGACTACCTATAGAATAAGCACACCAGAGCTAAAAGAGTTGCAAATGTAGTTAGAAGAGTTGTTAAAGAAAGGGTACATATTCCCAAGTATTTCTCTTGTGTGCCCCAATTCTTTTTGTCAAGAAGAAATATGGGACATTGAGGTTATGTATTGACTTCAAACAAATGAACAAGGTTATAGTCAAGAATAAATATCCTTTATTGAGGATTGATGATCTTTTTGTTCAGTTTAAAGGAGAAAAGATATTCTCCAAGATTGAATTGATGTTAGACTATAATCAATTGAGAACCAAAGAAGTGAATACTAGCAAAACAACCTTTAGAACAAGGTATGGACACTATGAATTTGTGGGGGTGCATTTTGAGTTAACAAATGCATCGACTACATGTATGTGTCTGATGAATGGGGTGTTCAGATATTTCTTGGACAAGTTTGTCATTGTATTCTTGGATGACATTCTTATCTATTACAAGACAGAGGAAGAGCATGAGTGACATCTGAGGATGGTTCTAAAAGTGTTAAGAGAGCACCAATTGTATTCCAAATTGAGTAAATGCACTTTTTATCAAAAGAAGATCCATTATTTGGGTCACGTTGTTTCATAGGATGGCATAGCAGTGGATCTGGAAAAGATTGAAGCAATCAAGATTTGTCCAGCACCAACAAATATTTCAAAGGTTAGATCATTCATGGGTCTAGTTGGTTACTAAAAGAGATTCATTGCGAGATTCTCCAAGATTGCACACCTAATAACATCTTTTCAAGAGTAAAATTTGAGTGGAGTGCCAAGTGTGAAGAAAATTCCCATTGTTTAAAGGATTTGCTAACTAGTGCCCCTATTTTAAAGGTTACATATCCAAATGAGGATTTTGTTGTGTGCACAGATGCATGCAAGGAAGGGCTCAATGGAGTCCTTATGCAAAACGGGCATCTAATTCATTATGAGTCCAAAAAATTGAAGGAGAATGAAATAAATTATTCTACGCGTGACTTAGAGTTGGTAGCCATAGCACACGCCTTAAGGTTGTGGAGGCATTACCTTATGGGAATAAAATTTGAATTAAGTACAAACCATAGTGGTATGAAATATTTATTTGAACAACCAACACTAAATGCTAGACAAACTAGATGGTTGGAATTTCTTAACGAATATAAATTTGATATCAAGCACATGGAGGGAAAAGAGAACAAGGTGGTTGATGCACTCAACAGAAGGGTGCATAAAATGCATGCTACAACCATTAGTATGTATATGACATATTTAAAAGATAGAATTCTAGAGGGTGTAACAATAGATCAATGTTATGTGCAAGTTAAAGAAAGCTTATAGAAAAATGATATACAACAGAAATGTAAGGATTACAAGCTAGAAGAGGATAGAATCCTCTTATTTTGAAACATATTTTATGTTCCCAATTCTCAGGAATTGGGAAATTTTGTCGTAAAGGAGATGCATAATGTGCCATACGATGGACACCCAAGATATAATAAAACTATTATGTTAGGATATTTAGACACTTAGAATTTAGTTAAGATCTACTTGGTCTAATATGTCATTAGGTAAAAGTGTGTTTCTTTAGTATGCATTAGTATGCATTTGTAGTTAGGAAATCCGATGGTCACGATATGCTCCTAACATAGAGTGATCTGACGGTTCATACTCTCCTCAATCTTAACGACCATTGATTCGTGGCTTAACACCCGATTGGTCCATGATATCTATTTAAAGAGCATGGAGGGTCATTTTTTGATGATCGATTGTGAGAAAATCTCTTGTAAAATATCTCTATAATATTTTTCTTTGCATTAATAAACTGCTCCAAGTGGTCGTGTTGGTTGTGGTCGTGGATGTTTCCCCGTAGGGTTTTTACCACATGAAAACATCGGTGTGTTGATCTTTGATATGGTTATGTGAGTGGTTATTGAAGGTGTTCGTTCTCTGTTGGAATACCTGTGTTGTCGAACATGGTATCAGAGCATGTTTGAAGACCCGCTCATGTTGTAGATCGAGATCGTGAAGACGAGTTGCCTCATATCCATTTTCTGGAATTTTCGTACATTTATGGGATGAGAGGACTGTTCCATTGCGTCTGGAGCACTCGTTTCATTTAGGAACACTTTTTGTTTCACTCGAAAGGGTTTCTATTTTCCCAAGATATGACCATTACAGTCAGATCCGAAGGTATAAAGCCTGAATATGCATTTTTTTAATTTCTGCAAAGTTTTATTTTGATTTTATTTCGGTTTGTATTTTTTTATTTCCAGGTTGATACTCTTTTATATCTGTGTATGCTCTTTTCCCCGCACCCTGTGCGATCTTGGAAAATTAGAAACAGATAGGAAAAGGTGCATCTTCTGGGTAAGCTAACCGAGATCTAACCTTTGTTGTCATCGAGAAGCGAAATACTTTTCTTGTGTGAAAAGAGTTTTTTTTAGCACGCTCTCCAAGGTCGTCTTCAACAACAACAACAACAACAATCCTCCTTCTGAACATTAAAATATGTTTTGTTAGACCATTTGGTTAAAACTTGCCTTATTAAGTAAGAGGTCTTGAGTTCAAGTCTCTCTTTTGTTACCTTTTTGAAAAAGTTCATGCTAAAATTGTAAAGTGTACTTCACTTGAAGTATAAAAGTGAATCACTATAAGTAGGTTTAATATTTTATTTTAGAGATATTTATTTTGCATGCAGCTTTTCTGTTATAAAGTAACTTCATTGTAAAAGTGATCCCCACTTCTCTTTATAAAAGTGGGTCACTTCATAAAGAAACTTACACTATCACGTGGTCAATTGATTACCGTTTATGCATTTTTTTAAAAGAGCATAACTCTCACATCGAAAATCTGTTTTCAGTGCCGTTTTTTTTTAAAACCGCATAATTTGTCAAGCTATTTCCATACAGATCATCAGTTTCAGTTTTTAAGTCCATATTATCTACATATTTAATATGGATTCTACAAGTAATGTCTTGCTTACCAGAAACAACTACTTCCAATGGAAATATCATATGGAATATTTATTAAGAAGTAAAGGTGTGTACCAGATTACCTTAGAAAAGGAAAAAAAAACCATTGATGATGATAAGAAAGCCAAGTGGGATAATAGGAATGATGAAGCACAAGGACTAATCAGAATTTCCATCTCTCTTGATTTAAGGTACCACCTTCAAGAAATTGGTGACCCCGAAGAAGCTTGGGACAAGATTGAATCTGTGTTTGGTAAACTCAATATTATTCGAGAACAACAATTAGAAAATCAAATATTGACCTTGAGTCCAAGTTATTTTTCTTGCCTTGGAGACTATTTATCTAAGTTTAAAACACTCAGAATTTTATGTGAAGAATGTAAGATAAAAATGGAGGAAGAGCGTTGCATCTATCTTATTCTTTCTAAGCTAGGTAGTGTATATTATGTGTTTGTATCTACATTTTATGCCATGAGAGAGGCTCTAGGGAAAGCTTATGAAAAACCCACTCTTGATTCCTTTTGTGCTTCTTTGATTAGAGAGAAAGATAAGCTTATACAACTTGGAGTGATCAGCACTGCAGGTACCTCTAACAAAGCCTTAGTTTCCCAGCAGAAAGATAAACCCAAGTATCTCAAGAAGAAACATCCTTGTTACAACAACAAGAAATATAAGGGTCCCAAACCCGCTCAAACAGATTCAGATCCTAATGGTGACAAAGGAGAAAAATATAAAAATAAGAATACTAACAAACATTGCAACTTTTGTGATAAAGATGGTCATGATGAGTCCAAATGTTTCAAGAAGATGGAAGCTTTAGAAGCAGCGATGAAGAAGCACAACATCAGTATTGATTCTAATTTTTCTTCTTCTTCTCATGGACATGCACTTTCTACTTCTGGTTTCTCCTTCAATACACCTTCTACTTCTGATAAGTGGCTTATTGATTCTGGAGAAGCTTATCATATGGCTAAGGATAGAGACATATTTTCTACTCTAAATGAATGTAACACCAAGAAAATATTTGTTGGTGATGATAGATCTCTTAGTGTTGAAGTATTTGGAATAGTACAAGTAGAAAATGGCCATTTCAATGATGTCTTATGTGTTCCAAGTCTTTCTTGTAACCTTCTATCAGTATATCAAATCACTCATTCAGGTGAAGGTAAAACCGTAGAGTTTTCACCTCACCAAGTTGTAATCAAGGATCTAAAATATCCTAATCATGTTCTTGCAACTGGAATTGCTGATGATATTACCAGGTTGTACAAGTTTGACAATTTTGTGTCATCATCTTTTTCATCAGTTTGTGTTGTTCATAGCGATGACTTGAGAAAACTTTGGCATGAGCAGTTTGGTCATCTAAACTATCGCTCATTGCAGCAACTATGTAATCAATAGACGGTGACTAGACTTCCACTTGTTTCATGCAGAGATGGTATTTGTGACGGTTGTGTTCTTGGCAAACATCATCGGGACAGTTTTGAAAAATGTGCCTCTTGGCACGCTTCGGGTCCTTTGCAGCTTGTTCATAGTGATTTGTGTGATCCACTTTCTTCTCCTTCTTTTTCTGGGTGTAAGTATTTCTTAACTTTCATTGATGACTTTTCCATACGTACTTGGGTTTACTTCTTAAAACTTAAGAGCGAAGTTTTTGACAAGTTTTTGGCCTACAAGGCCCTTGTAGAAAAGCAATCTGGCCATCAAATTCAAAGGTTAAGAATATATAATGGAGGCGAATATGTGAACAATAATTTTACAAATTATTGCAATACATAGGGAATCCAAATGCAACATATTGTTCCATATACACCACAACAAAATGGTGTTGTTGAGAGAAAGAATTGCACATTAAAAGAAATGGCTAATTGTATGATCCAATCTAAGGGATTAAGTCTAAAGTATTGGGCGGAAGCCATCAACTGTGCAAATTACATAGTAAATCACACTTCCACAAAGGCTCTTAAAAATATAACACCAGAAGAATCTTGGACTAAAATTAAACCAGATGTAAGTCACTTCTGTGTATTTTGCAGTATAGCATGGGCTCACATTCTTGATGAGAAAATGAAAGCATTGCAGCCTAAAAGTGAGAAGTGTATATTTGTTGGTTATTCCGAATATTTCAAAGGTTACATACTTCTTGATCCAGGTGGGTATTGGTGGCCACCCACCTTTTCCAACTAGCTCAAAACAACTTTCTAGCAATTTTGGCAATTTACTATTTTTAGCAGGTTTTAACTTTCGGGGCCATTTTAAGGGCCTAGATGAAGGTTTTTCTAGATCGAGGTTATAAATGATAGTTTAAGGCATGATTGATCCCCCAAAATGAATCTCCTCGAGGATACCTTTCCAACGAGCTATCATACGCCTAAAACGGAGATCGTATGCAAAAGTTACGACCCCGGGAAG
>SNQJ01S0011953.1:185495-217494 GCA_010110895.2 Picea sitchensis
GAGATGGACCACACTGCGGCAAGAGAGGGGCCAAGCAGTTATGGAGTTCACCAATACCTTCCATACCTTGCGCACCAAGTTGGGTATCAAAGACTCTGAGCGACATTTGGTTCTGAAATACCGTGGGGCTCTACATAGATACATCCAGACTGAAATGGATTTTCTAGACATCTCATCACTCGGTGCTTCTTATCGATATGTTGTTAAAATTGAGCAGAAATTTAAGCACCAGAACAAACGAAAATTTGGGTCTACGAATCCGAAACAACCAAAGTATGACAAATACGGCCCTAACAAACAATCTCCCGAAAACCAGTCCAAGACACATGAAAAGAAGGGTCCCGGGAAGACAAAGAAGGACACCGGAAAATGGTGTGATTTCCACAAAAGCCCCTGGCACAACACTGATGAATGTCGCTCAAAACAGTCACTGGTGGCCGAGATCAAAGACAAGGAGCCGAACCCTGATTCAGAATATGATTCTGAAAATACTGGTAAAGGAAAGATCATTGACGCAGACCCCACTGTTATTGTCGTGACCGCAGCAATTCAACCAAAAGAGCCAACAGATCCTGAAGAGGGGGAGCACCTTTTTCATTCACAGATGTGGGTGAAGGGTTCCCCGCTGCATTTTATTGTTGATAGTGGAAGCCAGAAAAACCTCATCTCAGCAGAGGTCGTCAAACAGTTGGGATTGTCGACAACGCCACACCCGCAACCATACAACATCGGGTGGCTTCGGCAAGGACGAGATCTCCGTGTCAACCAACAATGTCGATTGTCATATGGAATCCAACCCTTCAAGGATGAGGTATTATGTGATGTTGCCCCACTGGATGTCTGTGATGTTCTCTTGGGCCAACCATAAATGTGGAAACGCCATGTTGTTTATGTGTCTCGACACCGTAGTGTCATTGTTACTTTGGGGGGTCATCTCTACAGAATACCAGAGGTATTTCTGACCACTGTTCCACCAAAAAAGTTCCGCAAGGTAGTATCTCATACTGCAAAATTCAGCTTCTTCACAATATGTTCAAAAGGACACTACAACCACTACAGCCTTGCCCCGAGCACCTTCTATCCAACAAAAGCAGGTCGACAAGGCTGCAGCAAAGTGTAAGGATTCCTTCTGCACATCGTCCTCTCATGTATCTCGACTTGTTGAACAACCTCAACCTCAACAGTTTTGTGATAGATTTCCACAAATTGAGCAGCACGACGTTTCTAGCAAGACAAGCAGCTCACCAAGATGTAGATCCAGCAAACACTTTTCTCTCTCCCTCGGGAACTCAACGCAATGGATACCATTTCTTCCTAAGGAGTGAGGATTGATCCAGGTGGATATCGGTGGCCACCCACCTTTTCCAACTGGCTCAAAACAACTTTCTGGCAATTTTGGCAATTTACTATTTTTAGCAGGTTTTAGCTTCCGGGGCCATTTTGAGGGCCTAGATGAAGGTTTTTTGAGATCGAGGTTCTCAATGATATCCAAAGGAATAATTGATCCCCCAACATGAATCTCCTCGATGATACCTTTCCAACGATCTATCATACGCCTAAAACGGAGATCATATGCAAAAGTTACAACCCTGGGAAGTTGATGTACTAACTTACCCAAACGGGGCCCACATGACTTTTGGCGCTTCATCTCCTAGGGTTAGGTTTTTGGATGTCTATGACTTTTGGCATTCCCATTTATTGTAAAAGGGCCTTCAGAGCCTCATTTTAATCATCTTCTTGCGAATGCGAGTAGCCGTCACATCTCTTCTCAGAGATAAGCTGTCACCATTCTAGCGAGTCTTCCACTCTGTATTTTTACAATCTCTATACATTTCTTTCATTAATAGAAATCATGTATTACTGTATGTATGTGTTTATGGTTGCATCTCTGATACATTTATGTTATATTATTGAACATCTACGATATCTCTGTGCATTTCTTTATTATATCTCCGATCTCATTTTGTGCCGAAAATAATCCGGATCACTTCTTCAATCACATTGTAATGAAATTATTATTATAAGAGATGTTAAATTTGATGAAAATCTCTTGGCCTGCGAGCCTAATTAGAAATGTGTTCCTTCTTAGGACTACGATCCTAATTCGGTGGTTGTGCCTTCTTCGGCCTGAGAGCCATATTCAGCGTTTGTGTCTTCTTCTGATCTGGTTTCTTCTTCAGATGATGACAATGAGGATGAAAATCCACCTCTGCCTTCTCACCCTCCTCCATATGAGTCATTTGAACCTGAACCAAAACCAACTTCACCGCTTCCTAGATGGGTATGTTCAACACAAGAAGCAGTTGGTGATCTTGTCGGTGATCCTTCATATCAGCATTGGACACGTTCACAGTTCTAGCGATCCTCTTCTCTTTTTTCTCAAGTTTCAGAAACTCATGATCCAGAGACATTTGCAGAAGCTTCAGTTCATCCAGATTGGGATACAACAATGAATGAAGAGTATCGTTCTTTAATGGAAAATGATACTTGGGATCTTGTACCTCTTCCAAAAGGAAGAAAACTTGTGAGATGTAAATGGGTCTATAGAACTAAGTATGCATCAAATGGAAGTGTTGAAAGACACAAGGCTCATTTAGTTGCCAAAGGATTTTCCCAAGTTGAAGGAATTAACTATCATGAAACCCTTTCCCGTGTAGCCAAAATGAATTCCATCCGCCTTGTTCTTGCCCTTGCTGCCTCACATAAATGGGAGGTCCATTAGATGGATGGTAAATATGCCTTCTTGCATGGAGATTTTCAAGAAGAAATATACATGGAACAACCTCCTGACTATGTCTAGAATGACTCTAACCTTGTTTGTCGCATTAATAAATCTCTTAATGGTCTCAAGCAAGCTCCCCGAGCTTGGTATGCCAAAATGGACACCTTTCTTATTGTCGTTGGATTCTCTAGGTGCCATTGTGATCCTAATGTCTATACCAAGAAAGTAGGAAGCCATCTCATAATCATTTTCCTTTATGTTGATGACCTTATCCTTACTGGTAGTGACTCAAAACTTTTAAACCATGTGAAAACCAGCCTTAAGAAGAAATTTGAAATGACAGACTTAGGATTTTTGCACTATTTCCCTGGCCTCCAAGTTTTGCAAACCAATGAAGGAATTTTTCTTTCCCAGTCTAAGTATGCTTGTGACCTTCCTCATCACTTTCACATGGATGATTGTAAACCAACCCCTTCTCCCTTCCAGTCTGGAGTCAAGCTTACTGCCACCTGTACTACTCCTGAATTTGATGCCACCCTGTATCATCAGTTAGTTGGTAGCCTCTTATACTTGACTCATACCCATCCTGATCTTTCCTTTTTTGTTGGTATTGTTGCCCGGTATATGCAAACACCCCATGAAAGTCATTGGAAAGCAGATAAAAGGATACTTCACTATGTCCGCGGTACAGTTCAGTTCAGGATACATTACAGTTCAAGGGGGAATCCTTTATTGGCTGGTTTCACTAATTCATATTGGGTCGACGACCCTGATGATCGGAAGTCTATTGCGGGTTATGTTTTCAGCCTTGGTTCGGGACCTGTCACTTGGGCGTGTAAGAAAAAATAGGCTATTGCACTTTCTTCAGCAGAAGAAGAGTACCGAGCAGCGGTAAATGAAAGTCAAGAATCCTTGTGGCTTCAACAAATCCTTTCAAAGTTTGGATTCCAACACTAGCATCCGACCAACCTTTGGTGTGACAATCAAAGTGCCATCAAGCTCGCCAAAAACCTAGTTCAAAATCAGCGTAGAAAACACATCGCGCTACACATGCACTTCATCAGAAAGATAATTCATGATCAAGTTATTGAAGTGCTCTTTTTCCCTACAGAAGATCAAGTTGCATACATTTTCACAAAGTCTCTTACAGAAGCGAAGTTTTCCAAACTTTGATCTATGCTAGGAGTTCGGGAAGTTGTCATTAAGGGGGGATAGGCTCTAATGCCTCCTTCCTTATCCTATTGTGTCACTATTGTAAATACTTCAATCCTATCCCAAGTTGTTCTTAAGCGGGGATGTTAGGATATTTAAACACTTAGGAGTTACTTAAGATCTACTTGGTCTAATATGTTGTTAGGTAAAAGTGTGTTTCTTTTGTATGAATTAGTATGCATTTGTAGTTAGGAAATTCGACGGTCACGATATGTTCTCGACATAGAGTGATCTGACAGTTCATACTCTCCTCAATCTTAATGGCCATTGATTCGTGTCTTAACACCCTATTGGTCCATGATCTCTATTTAAAGAGCATAGAGGGTCATTTGTCGATGATCGATTATGAGAAACTCTCTTGTAAAATATCTTTGTAATATTTTTCTTTGCATTAATAAACTGCTCCAAGTGGTCGCGTTGGCTGGGGTCGTGGATGTTTCCCCATAGGGGTTTTACCACGTGAAAACATCAGTGTGTTGATCTTTGATCTGGTTATGTGAGTGGTTACTAAAGGTGTTCGTCCTCTGTTGGAATACTTGTGTTGTCAAACATATCATAGTTGTAAGAGGCCAATATTTTTGGCCTGGTATGAAGAAATATGTCACTAATCATTTGGCTAAATGCATGGAATTTCATAAGGTAAAGGTTGATCACAGACATGTAGCAAGATTGTTGTAGCCATTTCCTATTCATGAATGGAAATGGGAAGTTATTGCTATTAATTTCATTACCAAATTGCCTAGGACAGCTAGGCAATATGATTCCATCATGGTAGTGGTGGACAAGCTTACAAAGGCTGGACATTTCATTTTAATAAAAGTAACTCATAAGGCAACCAATATTGTAGAAATTTGCATAAGAGAAATTACTAGGATACATGGTGTGACTAAGGAAATAGTGTCGGATCGAGATCCCAAGTTCACTATGGATTTGGGACAAATTTGAATTTCAGTACATCATATCACCTAAAGTCAAATGGACGGATAGAGAGAATTAATCAAATAATTGAGGATATGTTGAGAATGTATGTAATGGACAAGCCTTCTAGCTGGGAAGACTATATCCATTTAGTTGAGTTTTCCTACAATAATGGGTATCAAGAATCATTGAAGATGAGCTTGTTTTAAGCATTATATGGTAGAAAATGCAACACAGTAGTAATTTGGGAGAACCTTGCAGACAAAGTCGTGATTGGGTTGGAATTGTTAAAGGAAATGGAAGAAAAGATGATAAAGATGAGGTAGAACTTGAAAGTTTCCCAATATAGGAAAAATAGGTGTGTCGATAAAATAAGAACACGTAGAGAATTCAAAGTGGGAGAGCATGTGTTTTTAATAGTTAAAGCCAAGAGAAGCTCGTTGAAACTGAGAAGTTGCCCAAAGTTGGCAGCGAGATATTGTGGGCCTTTTGAGGTCTTAGAAAAGATAGGACTAGTTGCATACATGGTAGCATTACCTGCATCCATGAAAATCCATAATGTGTTCCATTTGTCTTTATTAAAAAAGTATGTACCAGATCCCAATCATGTGATCGATTGGAATGTGATCTAGATGGAACATGAAGGGGATTTTCGGGTGGAACCAGTGCGCATCCTGGACTGGAAATTCAAAGTGCTCAGGAAAAAATCCATCATCTTGGTAAAGTTTCAATGGACCTGTTACAGTCCTGAAGATGCTACATGGGAGCACAAGGAATCCATGCGAGAAGCATACCCACAATTTTTTGAAATTTTTGAAGAAAATTGAATGTACATTTGTACATAAGTGAATGAAGACTCCATTTTGGAAGATGAAGTTCTTGGAGCCACAACTTTGAGATTTTTTGCCCAACTAATGTATGGGTTGAGGGGAAAGGGGAGTTACTGGTTGGAATTGTTGCGTGGGTCATTAAGTTGCAGAATTATCAAGTATTTTGATGTAATGTTTTTATATATGTCAATGTGTAAACTGTATGGTTATGTGCACAAAGGAAAATGCAGTTTGTAGGGGGAGGGGAATGTAGCATTCCCATTTTCAAACCATAAACTAGTGATGTATAATGTATATGTAGTACATGACCGAGATCCAAGTGATGTATATTGTAAATGTAGTATGTGGTCGAAATCCAAAACTATGTAATATGTAAATGTTGTAAATTGAATATAATGCATAAAATGTATCACCAGTTGTAGATGGATACAGATAGAGATTTGGGGCATAAGTATCCACAAGAGAGAGAAGGGGTCTAAGGGGGAGATTTTACCCATGTCTATTAAACCAAAACCCATTTCTTATTTCTTTCAAAATTATCCTTACCATGAACCTTCCATTAGTTGTTGAGTGTTCTAGAGCCCAATCATTGAATTCATGTAAGAGGCTGGGTGTGAGAGTCACATCCCATATTTATTGATAGCATGAGGTATGAGTACAATTAGTTTGGGGAAGAGTGCAAGTCAAGCAAGAAATACAAAGGGAGGAAATATGTATGGGTAGGAGACCAAAATTATGCATTCACGTTTTTGGGAGAGAGAGTTGCTTTTACATGGATTTTTCTAGCCAACAATAGAGTTCTGAGTGCTTAACCTTTAAGGTAGTTGTTGTGGGAATATTTGGAAGTTGATTTGGAGCTAAAATTTCATGGAGAAAGAGGTTGTGGGCCTCTGAGTGAATTTATGTTTGAAATTTGTCAAAGGAGACATGTGTTTAACTACTGAGTGAATTTGTGTTGCAACTATAGAATTCCTGAGGTCCCAACAAGTAGAATTCATGTCCAACCTATGTTGGAAGCCTTGGAGGGGAGTGGAAAGGCCTAAGGGACTTGATCAGTGAAGGGGGATTCCATCCCTTGGGTTGTGCATGTTGAGGGGAGGAGAGTTGGTGGACTGGAATTAACCGTGAGTTGATTGTTGAGAAGGGAACATTAGCCAGCCTTAGGGACCACCGTCTCTTGTGGATTCATAGCCCCAACTCAGGGGTGTCTTGTTGTTGAGAATTGGAACAACAAGGCTATGGTTGGGAGGAACATCTGTCCTCTATGGTGGGTTGCACATTTTATAAGATAATGTTTGTATTTGTTGTGCTTGTGCATGTATAATGCTAATATATTTGTTGTGCAATTTACTCTGAGTTATATTTGGTTATTATTTCTTGTTGGGAGTAGAATGATGAATTTAAATCCCTGATTATGTGGTTGAATGTTTCTATACGTTATTTAGTTGTTTCTATGCATAGTTAAGCAATTGTATTTATGGTTTTAAGCAACATAGATAGTTGCATGTGTATGAATGTCATGTTGTGGGTTATTTCTGCATTTAGAGTGAGTATCATACATTTGTATTGGTTCGTTTTAGCAGTGACGTGACCCAGTTGGGGATTGGGCACGTTACAGAGTGGTATTAGAGATTTTGGTTCAACACTGGACCCATATGGGCCAAGAACCAATGCGAATTTGGGTAAATTTGTTGTTGCAAACTTTGGCCTATGCGAATTTGGGGGAAATCGAGAGAAAATCAGAGTGAAATCCCCAAGTTCATGGTCAAGATTCATGTTTAAATGAATCATAATTGTTTAATAGGTTACATGGAGCCAATTTGTAAAGTTGTAGAGTTAAATTCGGCTTGAAAGGGTTGAAATTCGAGTTTTAATGGTCATTGTAGAGTTAAATTCGACCTGGAAGGGTCGAAATTTGAGTTTTAATGGTTGTTGTAGCATTGGGCAGAGTTCAGTGAATCAACAACCGAGATCGTGTTTGATCTCAAGATCAAAAACCTAGATTAGTTGTGGTAAATTTAAAAACTTATAAGGATTTATCCATTTGAAAGGTTGAGTAGATCAACGGTCGAGATTCAATTTTCGCGATTGGGAAAATGAGTTGATCGACGGTCCATATTCATCATAGAATTTGGCTGAAATTTCTAAGTGTTGAATTTCACCAACAGAATATGTCGATGTCCGATGGTTGAATTGGAAATTTTGGCAAAGAGTTGGATTAGGCCAAAATAAGCCTCCGATCATCGACGGTCGATTATTGGGGTTTGGCATATTTTGGCAAAAATTTTGCGCATCCAAAATAAATCTCTAACGGTCTATGGTTGATGATTAGGCGTAAAAAAAGATGGGATAAGATTGATAGATCGACGATCGAGATCATTTTGAATATGCAGATTGATAACTGAGATAATTTTGAATAGGTAGATCAACAGTCTGAATTCATCGGGAATTTGGTTGAAAAATTCAAAGTGTCAAATTTCTCCAAAAAAAATCATCTATGGTCGATGATCGGGGATTGACAAAATTTGGTGAGAGTTTTCATTTGATCGAGAGAAATCTACCATCATTGATGGTTGATAATCGAGCATCAATAGATTTAGCAGAGTGTTTTAAAGTATTCCAAGAGAAGTGGTCGATAGTTGATGAAGGAAAAGAGGGTGATGATGTCATCATCCACGTGTCGTGCACGTTAACATTCATGTGTCATTCCACGTTAGCCAAGTTGATACCTCAGGATGGTGTGTCATGCCATGTCAACATCTATGTGTCATGCCACATCAGAATAGTTGCCACGTCAGGATAGTTGCTAGGTCAAACAAGAGTTGGCCGACAGTCGTTGGTCAGGGTTCGAAGAAATTGAAACTAAGTTGGTTGACAAAGTATTTTGTCGATGGTCGATCACTGATGGTCATGGATTGGAAAGATTCATGAGCAACATTTTTTTATGAAGAGAAATGGTCGATGGTCATTGACCGAGGGTCGGGCATTGGGAAGATCGGTGGGAAAGTTCAGTTTGCAAAAAAAGAATAGTCGGTCATCGATCATCGATGGATGGCGGATATGTTCAAGGATTTATATTTGTTCCAATTTTGATATCAATGGTGCAGATTAAAGGGAGGTTATAACAATAACACAATCAAATTTATAATCATTTTTCAAGTTTGTGAAGTTCATGAAATTGAGGGGTGATTTTGAGGCCCTAAACGATGTTTATACCCAATCAAAACCCACGAGAACAAAGTGTACCAAGGTACACTATGTCTCTAGAGCTTAAATAAAAGAACTCGAAGATAGTTATCCAACGAGCTATACCGAGTGTGAAACGAAGCTCACATGAGAAAGTAGAGGACACTAGAGGAGCCATATAATGTCAATGGTTAACTCTACGAACCCTATAACACTTAACCCAATAATTATGATTGACCACGGTTGCATATAGTTTTCTATGACACTAGTAATTCATTAAACCCTAATCCGGTAATGATGGGTGATTATGGTTAACCTTGTTTGACCATGATTGCATATAGTTTTCCATTCTTGATGCTCTCACAGTAACTCACAAAAATGTTAGATCATAATAGAACTTGATTTTCTATAGGTGTCCATGGTTAAATGTAGCCTTATTATGTCAATGGTCAATGTTACTAAACCACTAATCCCTCGGCCTTGAAACTAGAAATGGTAGTTGACTATGGATGACCATGGTTGACCATAATTTTCCATGGTTAACTATTGTCCTAATATGTCAATGGTTAATGATATTAACATGTGATCTCCTAACCCATTAATGATGGTTGACTATGGTCAACCTTTGTTGATCATGTTTTCATATATTTTTCCATAGTTGATGTTATCCCTATAACTAAACACCAACTCTTGACATAATGGCCACCTAAACAATGCTTTACCGTGGTTGGCTATAGGTTTTGATGGCATATTGTAGCCATGGTATGTCAATGGTTGATGTTACCAGCCCAATAACCCCCTAAACCTTAAAATAGATAATGATTGTGGACTATGGTTGACAATGGTTTCCCTTGGTTGACTGTGGTTGCATATATTTTTTCATGGTTGATGCTACCCTACTAACTTGTCACTAGCCCTTGACATAATCATGACTAACAAATATGGTTGACTATAGGTGTGAATGGTTTAATTTAACCCTATTATGTTAATGGTTGATTCTAATGACCCATTAACCCCCAACCCCTAACCCAATAATGAAGGTTAAATATAGTTGAGCATGCTTCACCTTGATCGATATTGGTTTTAATGGTTTCTTTCAATTTCCCATCGTTTCCCCTGCCCCTCTAACTAACAACTAACGCTTGACATAATGTCCATTAGCAAATATGGTTAACCATGGTTGACTTTTCATGTCCATGATTTAATGGAGCCCTAATATGTAAATGGTTCACACTACTGACCACTAAACCTTAAGACAACAATCATGGTTGATGATTCTTAACCTTAGTTGACCATAGTTTATGCTACTACATTAATCAACCACCAACCCTTAACAATTATGGATGACCATAGTTGACTCTAGATGTTCATGGTTGAATGTAGCCCTATTATGTCAAGGGTGCTTGACTCTACTAATCCCCTAACCCCTTAGCCCCTATCTTAGTAATGATGGTTGAACATGGTTGACCATGGTTTCATAGATTTGTCCTTGGTTGATGTTACCCCACTGACTAACCATTAACCCCCAACATAATGTCCATTAATAATTATGATTGATTTTGGTTTACCAAATTTAAATATAGGTGTCCATGCTTGATTGTAGCCTTAATATGTCAGTGATTAATGCTACTAACCCAATAAATACTAATTTGACAATGATGATTGACTATGGTTAACATTGGTTGACCATGGTTGCATATGTTAAAAACCCAAATACCAGATCTGATTTATATTCCTAGTTGTTTTTTTACAGCCAGAAATGTAATTAACCCTGTAATTAATTTTCGAAACTGTTGAACAGGAATACACTAGTATTTTAACATAAATATGCAGGAGAACAACAAGTAAAAATTAGGCATACACAACATAAAAATAGTCACACATTATATAGTTGTTTACCATGGAAACCCAACTTTGGAAAACCAACATTCAGTGTTTTTATTATTATTTTGGCCCTTACAGAAATAAAAAAAAATTATAGTTATTTGGAAATTGTAACTCAGTCCCTCTGGAAAATTCACCCACAGAAAATCGGCCCACTGAAATCTAGTGCTCAACCTCCCTCTCGGTTGTACGGTTGTGTTGAATCTTTACGGCTCGGCCCTCTCGACCATATCTTTCCTTTTCTGGGATCTCCTTGCTGCAACACTTTTCCTTCTCTTCAACCCTGAGTATCTCACTCTCCCTTGAGAAAATCACTCTCTCATGAATGTGTGTCTTTCTCCTCTCCTTAGGATTTATTTTATAACATTTCATTGACCAAAACCCTAACCCTTAATCTTCCAAAGTGATGGATGGATAGGATTAAATCCTAAGCCTCACTTAATATCAATGATCAATATTAAATCTTAGTCACTTAAATAATTTAAGTCACTTAACCTTAGAAAACCTTAGTCAATGGCCAACATTAATTAATTGGATTGATTAATGTGATTTTCCTAAGTCAAACTTAGAAAAGAAAAATAAAAGTCACTTACTTAATAAATTAAACAAGTACCTAGAGAGGCTTTGGACACCTTCTGCATGCTTGACACCTAGCCTATGCAGAAGAACATGTCTAAGCTATAATCATCAACACTCCCTCCTAGAAAGGAAGGTATTTTGCACCACTCATAGCTTATCTTTGAAGAAAACAAACTTCCCCTTCATTAAATGCTTGGTGAGAATATATGCAACATGCTCATCTATGGATATATATTGAAGCTTCATTGATCCCCTTTGGACTCTGTCTTGGATGAAGTGATATATGATCTCTATGTGTTTGGACATGTCATGAAACATTGGATTATCTGATAGTTTTATGCAACTCCAATTATCACAATGGATCATTGTCGACTCCAACTCATGCCCAAATAAACCTGTGAGCATATTGCAAAGACATATGGCTTCATAACTCACCAGAATGTTTTCCATGTACATGTCCTCCACTGAACTAAGTGCCATCGACATTTTCTTATTTCCAAACCATGAAATAATTGTTGATCCCAAGCTGAAGCAACACCCTGAGGTGATTTTCTTGTTCACTGCACTCTAAGCCCAGTCTAAGACTGTATAGCCCTATAAATACACTCCACCACTCCTGACATATCTCATCCCATACTCCATTGTACTTTCTAAGTACCTGAGCACATGCTTCATTGTAATCCAAAGCACCCTCCTTGTCTCTACCATAATCTGGCTCACAGTATTCAAATCAAATCATATGTTTGGCCTAGTGTTGACAAAATACATCAAGGAACCAATCAATTTTCTATACAATGTAGGATCAACCAATTCTGACTTAGAAGCATTCAACTTCTTCAGATTGGTTATAACGGTTGTAGACATAGGCTTGTAATCCACCATCCCAAATCTCTTTAGGATATCAACTGCATATTTTCCCTATCCCAAGAAAACGTCACATATCTGCTACCACACCTTCAATCCAAAAAATTAGTACATCATGACAATGTTCTTCTTCTTGAAATCCGAAGCTAAATCTCGTTTTCACATCTCAATGATATTCTCTCACCCTGTAAGGAATAATTCATATACATAAAGTACCAATATGAGTGGATCATCACCAACAAGTGTGTAATATAAGTTGGGATCTGCATCACTCTTGTTGAAGCCCATGCCTAGCATATACCCATCAATAATCAAGTACCATTCCCTCGGTGTCTTCTTAAGTCTATATAATTCCTCTTCAATATGCATACATGAGAATATCTCCCATGCTCCTCAAAGCCTTGAGGTTTCTCAATGTACATCTCTTCCTCAATTACTCCGTTGAGGAAGGTTGTCTTCACATCCATATAATGTATCCTCCATCCCATATATAAAGAAATAGATATAACATCCTTAATAGAAGTATACCTGGTGACTGGAGAAAATTTCTCCTCATATTCCACTCCCTCCTTTAGGGAGAACCCTCTCACCACAAATCTCGTCTTGTACTTTTCAATGTTGTCATTCACAGTATGCTTGATCTTAAAGATCCATCTCAAGCTCAACATCGATTTCCCATCTGGCCCTAGAACAATTCCCCACACATCATTATTCATGATGGAAGCATACTTCTCCATCATTGCATCCCTCCAAACCTAGTGTCCTGCTACCTCCTCAAAATTGGTAGGATCATAATCGATGATGTCACTCATGAGCACCAGGTAACTAGGAAATTGTCTCAGTGGTATGCTCTCCCTGAAAGTACTCTTAGGATCCTCCACATGCTCCTGATCATCTCTTGGTGTCTACTCAAGCCATTCCAGCCTCCTCCTGAAAAAATTAGAAGGAATATCCAACTCCTCCTCATGATCTGAAGACAAAGTTCATGTTCATGGTGTTGGTGTCTCCTTAATCTTTGGAGACTCTCGCTCCTTATCCTCTGCTGCTACTGGAAGAGATCCATGTGATTTCCTAAAGGATATGCTCTCCTCAAATATGACATCCCTTCTCACCATAGCCTTTCCCTGTGATGGAATGTACACCTGATACACCTTTGAAGTCTCATTGTATCCCAAAAAAATACCCTTCTACGTTGACAGCTCCAACTTCATCATCTTCTCTGATGGTACGTGAATATATACTAGGCATCCGAAGATGTGAAAATTCCCAACCTTGTGTTTCACTCCTATGAACACCTCCTCGAGAGTATTTTCCTACAAGACCTCATGAAGACTCATGTTCTGAATATAGACTTCTTTGTTGCATGCCTCTGCCCAAAGCAACATGGGAAGATCCTGATCATGGATAATTTCCTTGGAAGCTTCAACTATGGCCTTATTCTTCCTCTTTTCCACCCCATTATATTGTGGGTTGTATGGCACTATCATCTCCTTAATTCTTGCTTCCTTGCATAAATTCTTGAATTTGTTGGAGGTATACTCACCCCCATTGTTTGACCTTAGAAATCTGACCTTCCTCCCCTTTTGTTTCTCCACGAGAGCCTTAAACTCTCGAAACTGACTAAGTACCTCATCCTTGGTCTTCATGAAGTAGATCCATGTTCTCTTGGAAAAATCATCAATGAAGGTTGCATAGTATTTGTAACCATTCAAATATGTCACGGACATAGAATCACATATGTCTAAATGCACCATATCCAATATCCCCTTGGACCTGCTATCACTGCTAGGAAAGGTCGTCTTGGCATACTTTCCAAGTTTACATCCCTTGCACATACCCTGTTTCTCTACACTGAACTCTGGAAGACCAATGACAATCTCCCTCAATATCAAAAAATCCTTGTGGTGCAAGTGACCCATCCTCCAGTGTCATAACTCACACAATTTTTCACTGTCATGAACTAGTGTTTAGTCATTTCACACTTGTGCGCTTCCTTCTTATCGTTAGGGAATTTAGACCCAGGGTTCGTTCAGAGTTGACCAACAAAAACCCAAAAGCATAGATATATCAATCTTCAGCTAAGTCCAAAGAAGGTCTCATCCGAGATGCAATGAGGATCACAGAGACCATTTGGTCTTATGTCAGGGATGAAGGAATAAACACACACAGATCCATCTGGTTTGATATCCATTCCTTCCCTAATTGAAATATTACTATTATCATCATGCAAAACAAATACACACACATATGAAAATACCACATGAGTGACATGTGATAGATCAAAATTCCTGCAACTTTATTATTCTTTCCATTCCATTAAACATAAGCATATATTAAGAAAAAAATACTTGACAAAAATAGAGTCTCATGTCCTATTTAGATAATTCCCCGGAGTTACACTATATTGTGCAATGTGTATCCTTTCAAGACCTGGACATGTGACAAACTCAGACTTATAGTCAGAAGCATTACAACGTGTTGAGCACTCAACACACCCTAGAAATCCTATGTCATATTTTCACTTTTTGGGTACCACTTGATCTTTGCATTTTCTGATTCGACTTCATTTTGAGAAATGTTTGGTTTTACTTATTTTCTTGAATATCATTATCTTTCCAGGCCTGTTTGAACTTATGAAACCCCGTGAATTAAAAATCCTTAACACCTGAATAAAAAATCAAAATCCAAGACACTTCACCCGACACACTCAGTTTCGGCATCGAAATGAATTCAAAATGGAAAAGAACCACTCGAGAAACCTTAGTCGCTGAGCGTCGATCTTCATCGGTATCGGAAAAAGGAAGTTTTGTTTTACGAAAAGTATTGCATAAAGATATCTTCGATAGCCAATCCCCTTCAACATCGCTAAAAGATGAAGGGAATAGTCGTTAACCAAGAAATAAAAGAGATCGTCGATAGTCGATGCCCGATGCACATATCAGAACCTGGGGAAGCCTAAAAATATTACCACAAAGATTCTAATCACGCTAAAATATACTACCGATCACCAATCCCCGATGCATTTTCAGCATCGGGACTTTTGCGAAGAAGTTAATCCGAAGAAAAAAAAAACACGTGATAGGTTTATCATCGATCGCCGACCCTGGATACTTTTCGGTATCAACAAGACAAGGTTTGTTTTAGAATGAATAACTTAAAAAAATACTCGACTTTGATTAATACATGTGAATTAGGTCATCGGTCTTCAATGCCACGTGTCTTTGCCAGATTGGATAACCGTAGGATCTAGTTTTACCCCGAGTCATTCTTGGTTCCCTAGGTCCAAGTCACACCTCCGAGTCAACTTTACCACGACAGCATTGTACGATGAGATTGATCGACATCGGATATTTTGTGAGAGACATCAACGAAAACTTTCAAAGAACACCCCCGATTCCCGATCCACCCACTAAGAAAGAGACACGATGGAACGTTTTAGTGTTGGATACGATTAGATTTTGAGCATTTAAGGATCTAATTAATACCAAATATGGAATTAGTTGCTACCTTGTGCGCAAATCAAAACAGCCATTTAAAATCACTGATATACCACATCACCCATGTGCCTCCGTCGTCAACCCACGATGAATTTAAGTTGCAGAGATTCGGCGATAGATTTTTTTAAATTGCACTCATCACCTGAATTGAATGGTTGATGCCAACCAATAAGTTCTTCACTGTTTTAAACTCTCTTGAGTCATGGTAAGTGGAATCATTTAGTGCGCAAGGAAATTCAAAGCATCTAGAGAAGCGAGACAAACAATTTGAAAGCTACAAAGATCCCGTGAGTAACAAATAACTAGGTTTAGCAAGATTTACAAGTATGTATCCAAGTCTGTGGATTTTACATGTTTACACTTCATATATTTTTTATCTAGTTTTATTCTTCACGCGGTCTCTGAAGGTTTAGTTTGATTGCAGGAACAATGCCTCCAAGAAAGCCAACCACTAGACGATTGTCGAGGGTGCCAAAGCTGAAAGAACCAGAGTTGGGTGAAGGCTCCTCTCCAGGGGTCGCGAAGCAATTGGAATACACTCCAACACCATATCCTGTCATCAAAACAACGAAGAAGAAGGTTTTTTAATAAGCCTCCATCCTTTGGAGATACAAAGGCAAGCACAGGGTCCAAGGCGACACTCCCACATTGGGGAGGGATCTTTAAGAAGATCAGTTGGGAAGAATACCTTAAATATATCCCACACAATGATCCATATGTGAGGGTGCTTGAGGATGAGGTGTTTCTGAATATTTGACGGTCATACCTGCACATGGTAGCAAGCAGAACCCCCATCTTTCCTTGTATAGAAATTTTGAAGTGGCTCATTGACCACACAGACACACAGAAGTGTTTAATCAACAACGGAAATGGTGGGTGTGTCAGGGTCTTCCTTTTGGTGGAGATCCAAAAATATTACAAACTCTGAGACCCTGAGGAATGATTGAATATAGATTTTGTCGTGAAGATCTACGAGCTCCATGACAGCAGCTGGGTGATGGCCTCATGGTGGAGGGGAAGATAAAAAATACACCAACTAGAGCACCGGCTGGTACCAGACGACCAACTTAAGGGAGCCATACATCTACTTGATGGCTCTCCTCTGTCGATTATATGGGGAGAAGGATTTCTCCATATTTTTAGAGGCGTGGGTGCCCTTATCTTACACAGTGGCAATTTCAGGGAGTAGCTTCAACTGGGGAGACATCATTTCTAAGAAACTAAGAATTTGCATACAATAGGATGAGACTCCAAAAGAAGGAGAGACACCAGCCTTCTACATGGCTTCAAATTTACTTGATGTCATGTGCATCAGAAACATTTTTCATTGGCATGAACCTAAGCTGGAACATCGCAGAGCTCCCGCTCCACGTATATTTCAGCATCCTATGGAAGAAGAGGAACAATAAATCTTACTCCCTCATCTGCAATGAATTCATCACACATATTTATTTCATTCCTTTTAAGAAATAATGCCCGAGACTATTGGCTGCGGCCAAAAATATGATATCAAAAGTAGACCATTGGTATTTGGATGAGTGTGATACCTACTTCAGGGTGTTCAGGGCTACCGGAGCACCACACCTGCCACCAGCGCATGTCCCTGAATGGCTTGTAGTAGGGGAGATATGCTACCAGACCATCCTGCAAGGCTACAATGCCACTCTAGTCAAGGACAAGAAGTGAACGTTCATACCTTATGGTTTCCATGTAGGCTTATACATGGTGAAAGATACCGCTCAAGATAAAGAAGAAATTATGAGCCAATTAGAGTTCAGATTCCAGACAGGTTGATTTTGCAAGAAAAATCCAAAGGGTCTAGTCTTGAAACATGCTTCGCAAATTTCATCATGTTGTCCATACGCCCACAAAAAATTTGAAGATGAATTCTTCACGGAAAATGCCAAATACTGGGACGAGGTGGTGTCAAGGATGGTCGACCCCAAAATGACCAGGTTCAAATCCATGAGCCTGGATGATAAAATGACAACCATAGATCAATCGACTCAAGAGGCCCTCAGAGCCAAGGAAGAAATGATAGCGGCAAAAGCAACAGAGGTTCCCCTGGTAGCTCTGGTGCAGGATAGAGGTTTCCCTATGACGTAGGATGCACAGGAAAGGGTTTTTCTCATGATAGAAGAGGCGCAACAAATAATTGATCAGCTTCAAGATTACTTGAACCTCACAGGAATGAAGGGGTCCCCTACCGACAACCTAGATGAAAGTCAGATAGGCCTAAGCGGACCTAAACTAATAGACATTGATGAAATCGTCGGGTTAGACAACCCTAAAATCACAACGCCACAGGTCGGATCACCGTGGGCTATTTCAGCTCAGCCGAAGACAGTTGAAACATCAGGGAGAGCAAGTGCACCAAACCCCCTCAGTGAATTGATATACATATATGATGATGAAGAGAGCCCAAAGTATCCCTGGTGGCCCCTGTACATATCATAGAGGAAAAGGATCCAGAGAAGGAATCTTCCCCAACTCCCGACGCTCAAATTCTCCTTCCACAAAGTGAACAAGAGGTCGAAAGTGTCTTAGACACTAGGATGACTGATGCACTAGAGACCCAAGCAGATAGTCCGAAGGATGATCCAAGGTCAGGCAAACAAAAGGAAGAATCTCGACAGCTAGAAATTGACGTATGAATGGATGATAACCAAGTAAGTATCAAGCCTACTCCAGATGCCTCAATTTCAATTGGTGCTCAACTTCCCGATGAGCAACAAATAGAAGCCATAATTTCAGAACACAGGGAGGAAGTTCAAGAACCCAGTCTTAAACAAATATATACCATCGGGAGCCTGGGAAATATGCTCACCTAGGGAGATCAGCAAATCCCTGAACCCATTGATGAAGTTGTTGACATACATGCCATCTCTTACGACCAGAAAAGAAAACCTATCGTTCATAGAACCACCAAGAAGAGGAGGATCACTCTAGATCGCTCCATCCTCGTCACCACAAAGGAAAATTGGATAAATGCAGAGCATGCCAAAACATCTGAACTTATAGGCGTACGGGTGGAAATCACAGATGCCACCTTCGATAGAGAAAAAAAGGATGAAGAGGAGTTGGTTTCTACTCTAAAATAATTGGAACATTTGTTCCACTTGACGAAGTATTACCAGGACACCACACAGGTCGCAGTGTTCCTAAGGAGTGAATTCAGGGAGGCCTACAACAAATTTACAAATGAACGGCACCTATTCACTGCAAGGATAGTTGAGCTTCAAGAAGACACCCTCATGGAACTAGCGACATGCAAGGACATGGAGAGGTGGTACGAGAAAGAACACCAAGCCGTGGAAAGGATCGACTATATCAGCGGGGTGCAATAAGGCCGAGACACCAAAGAGCACGGCATCTGAGTACTAAATGAAAGCAGCATCGACTGCATAAGGAAATCAGTCGAATATTGGGTAAAAATGGCTCAGGAACCTCATTGAGAAATCTAAGATAAATGGGTCGAGTGCGATAAAATCTAGACCAAGATCAATCGAGCAATGAAAGACATTGGCCTCCCCGAATTTGGCACACCCGATGAATTTGTCCAATTGTGCAACATAGTCAAATCACACGTTGAACAATACTCATCATGGGCTGAGGAAATAGAAGAGGTGGTCGACATGGTGCCACGGCAGGTGCAATAGTTCATGGAACACTCGATCAAATCTCAAGTCATGTTGCAGTAGTTAAGTGCCAGAATAGTCAAGTATCGGGCACAGACAATAGATATACGAGAGATCCTTTCGGCCCCAATGGAACAACATAAATTCTCGTATGATAACACATGCGAGGATCTCTTCATCAAGTGGTTAGAGTGCGAGAAGAGTCATCCACTCAAGTGAGATCATTTGATGACTTTTTGAAGACTGATAGAAGAAAGCGCCATGTGGCGAATTTTGTTTTACTTAGCTGCAGTTTAATAGTTATTTTTAGTTAACAGTATGTTATAAATAGGAGGATCAACATGTTAGCAATAGGTCAATGGTTGTTGCAAAGACCCTCATTTTTGGATTTTGTAGAGAACTATTTCGAAGCTTCCTTAATTGAGAATTCATGTTTAGGACCAGAGACAAGTTTATGTTTTTTGTGGAGATGAATTATTTTTGATTTCATCCCATGAATGGATGTTGCAACGAGTAAGAGCTTCTAAATTTGTTGATAAGTTATTTGATTCAATGTTTTACAGTTCTTGTCTTTAATGATGAAAATTAAATCATTGTTTTATTATGTGATTGATGATTAGAGTTAAGAGAATTATTTTTCTTGCCATCGTTTATTGCATATGTGTTTTCTTCTGATAATCGCACCCCAGTCAATAATTGGAACACCAGCAGGTTAATGTATTATTACTAGGCTTGTGGTAGAGAATTGTTGTCTGCATGCCAGAGTGAAAGGGTTATCCCAAGCTCAACCTTCTCCAATAGTTAATATTTTCCCACTTTGTTACCTAGTTAGTTTATACCGAATTTTATCTTGTATCGGTCCCACCTATAAGAGAAAATACAAAAAATAGAACGTCTGAACTAAAGGAGAAGCCTTCACCAGAAAACCTAAATCCCATCTATTAATTGGTTAGATCGCAAGATCTGGAGAACCATTCCACCATTAAACGTTGTAGAGTCTAATTGGGCCTCAGTGGTGGGTTTGGTTCATGTTGTTTAGTTTAAGGTATTTTGAACCCCTCAACAGAAATGGAACTAGAAGGAGGGCCTGAAGAATGAATGGATGGAAATATTTTTTACATAGTATTTCACACAACCTGTAGATTCAAAATAGCCCACATGCATGGCTAGTCATTCCCAAGACAACCCACACACACTGAGTACTCTTGAAATGAGTAACTCACCCCAGCACGAGGAATAATATTTGTTCCCTAATATAACTTATGCTCTTCCTCACGAGGAATTGAACCAATTTATAAGAATCACAAGAGCTTATGTTCGACATATCGATGCACTACCTTTAGCTCTATTACTTCCTCGAAGAAAAAAAATAAGAAGACCAGCAGTCGAGTCCCCCAACCAGGTTTTCGTGCACACAATAGAATACCTAATAGATTTGTCCCTCACTTAAATTGAACATCCTCTTAATCTAATCCTCAAAACGCAGGTCAGTAACTACTCCGAGCCCGATGACTTTTCTGAAGAGGAAGGGTTTAACTCAAAACGATCTGAAGACATGGAAGATAACAATGACCATGATGAAGAAAGGGGAAAACCACCTCAGAATAACCAACCTTGGTTGGTTAGAGATGCTTTGGTCATCTATGGATGACTACATAACCTTCCCTGACACCCAGAGAAGTTACTCCCTAAATTTGACCCTAAAACCTCAGGATTTTCTGAAGACCGTATCAACAAATTCATACTAGTTATCTGACTGATGAATTTCCAACATGAAGACATAGTTTGCAGGTTATTCCCCTACACTTTCGAGAATTCGTCCTCCACGTGGTATTTTAATTTACCTTTAGGATCCATAACTAGTTGGATGAAGTTTCAAAAGGATTTTCTAGATAAATTTGCAGAAGAAACTACTACAGGAGATTTTATGGTTGAGTTGTTCTCCACCACCATGAGTTCAAAGGAAATGGTTAAATACTTCAATCAAATATTCACCACCATCTTAAACAAATTCTAACATGAAGCTAAACCTACTCAGGAGTTGCAAATCGAAGTATACACTAATGCTCTCCCAGCTTCTATTTCCATGTTTGTGAAAAGGGTTTCCAAACCAACCTTAGCTGAGAATTTTGAAGAATCCAAAGCGATAGAGTTCCAAATGAATGGATGTAAAGAAGTCTAGGTCTCATTAGTTAAAAAATAATCTCAACCTCCTCCCGGGAGAGGACTACTACTGAATAGACCCCCAAGGAAATAAACAGAACAAGGTCCCGAAAAGGGAAGTGGGGACATAGAGGACCTACAATGCATGGTTAAGAAGTTGTCAAACGAAACAATAGACATGAAGAGAAGTGTAGGGGAGGGAAACCAACGCCAGAGGCCCTATAAACCTTTTTTTAAAAGACATCTACCTTTCAAAGCAATTGAACCTCCCCCAGCCAACTTAAACATCGATCTGGGAAATGTAGCATCTGACTCTTTATGTACCTATCATCAAGATAATCACTCTGAAAGAGTCTTCCCTCAATGGGTGCATTCCATGAATTTAATGGCCAACCAGTTTCTCGATGAAGTCTCCCTAACCAAACAATCAAGTGGCTCAACTATGAATATTTCTGATCAGGAAGAGGTTGATCCACCAGAAGAAACAACCATGTTAATATGGGACCATGACCTACCAATTCCCTCGGATGATCTATTTGAGGTTCAAGAACCACCCGCAGAAGTCTTAGCTATGAAAAAATGAAGTAGGGGTCAACCTGTCTCAAACGACCTTACTACGACCCAAACTTCGGGAGGAAGACCAGCTCTTGATCACCCGAAAGCGCCTTTTTCTCCCGGAAGAAACCCTATAAACATCCATACATGGGAATCGCCCAATCTAGACTACAACATAGTAGAAGACTTTAAAAATTTGAAGGAAAACATATCGGTCATGGATATATGTAGAATCCCTCAGCAAAAAGAATTTTTGTTACAAGCATTAAAAGCGGTAGAAAATCCCACAACAAGCACTGACCAAGGAGGAAATTTAACTCCCACAGACCCAAGAAATAAACCAACTGTGAACACCTATTCTGAAGATAAGAAGGGAAAACCTTTTGTCCCACCGTTTATTTTGACGTTTGAAGTCTTCAACAGAAACCTCCACAATTGTTTGGTTGAATCGGGAGCATCCTCCAATGTTATGCCATTGTCTATTTGCAAAAAATTAAATGTTGTCCCTCTCAAAAGTTATAAACATGTTATACAATTAGACAGGACCCAGGTGAAGGTCATGGGAGAACTCAAAGATGTAATGATCAGAATAGAGACACACCCTAAATTTGTGCAAGTAATCGACATCATTGTTGTAGATATCCTAGAAGCTTATGGATTGTTATTAAGTTGAGATTGATCTGAGAAGTTAAACAAATACTTTAGCATGGACTGGGATCACCTTTGGTTTCCATTAAAGGGGCACATGAACATGATCAGGATCTATAGGGAAAGATATCTAAAACATATTGTCAATGACTTAGAAACCCTCAATGAACCCTCATTGGCAGATTTCCCTGTGCTAGGAAATTATTCATGTGACTCTGACTTCGGGAATTTCTCCCCTCTCTCATC
The DNA here is from genome assembly GCA_010110895.2 of Picea sitchensis. Taxonomy (NCBI): domain Eukaryota; kingdom Viridiplantae; phylum Streptophyta; class Pinopsida; order Pinales; family Pinaceae; genus Picea; species Picea sitchensis. The sequence goes on from SNQJ01S0011953.1 coordinate 208,438, forward strand.
TGATGTCCCTCTTACTCAAAACTCCAAAATGATTTTTCAAGAGAAACTGCCAATGAAGACGGAAGAAATACTCTTCTGTCAAGAACCTACGTTAGAAATCACGAGACAAACAGGAAGGGAAGAGGAAAGTGACAAGAAAGGGGAAGATGAAAGGTTTTTCCCGCAAGTTTGGACTTTATACTTTGATGGCTCTTAATCACAAGAAGGGTCAGGGGCGGGGTGCATCCTCATTGATCTAAAAGGTAAACGGAATTTTATGTCCTGTAGACTTGAGTTCGAATGCACAAACAATACCATCAAGTATGAAGCTCTAGTACAAGGGCTAAAGAAAGCCATGGACTTAAACGTTAAAGAATTGAAGGTTTTTAGAGATTCTGAAATCATCATTAGACAAGTAAGGAACACTATACATTGCAACTTTCCACACTTGAGGAATTACCAACAGGAAGTGCATAGGCTAGTAGAGAATTTTGAAGCCTTTAACATTACAACAATCCCCAGAACAAAGAACATTCTTTTTTATTCTCTGGCCACCGCTGCCTCGAAGCTATCATCTCTAGAAGATTATGAAGCCTCCTAGTTCACTGTGGAGCTAATCTACAAACCGTTGGTCCCCAACAATATTTCTAATTGGAAGGTCTTTGAAGGAGATGAATAGATTATAAATTTTTTGACTAATCAGGATAAATTTAAAGATTTGGATATTGACGATAAAGTGTTTCAAGAACAATCGGCAGAAACCGATCCTCAAATAGATCAACCAACTGACAAATCTAGGTCTCACACGATACCGAAAGGAATAGCCAATTTAGAAAACCTTTTTGACCTAAGGGAAAGATTTAAAGGGTCGAAGAACACAAAGACGGGGAGTTCCTATCCCATGCACGAAACTATAAATCTAGGAACCCCAGAAAAACCCAAGAATATAAATCTTGGCAAGACAATATCTAAAGAGGAAAGGAAGGCCTATCTCAAACTTTTCAAACAATATCAAGATGTCTTTGCATGGTCCTAAAGAGGTCTGAAAACTTTATATGATATCGGTATCATTCAACACACTATCCCATTAAAACCTGAAGTGAAACCCTTCCAACAAAAGCTTTGGAAGTACCACCCATCCCTAGAACCTCTCATGTGTCAGGATTTGAAGAAACTATTAGATGCCAAAATTGTCTTCCGGGTTAGACACTCTGCATGGGTAGAAAATTTGGTCCCTATGAGGAAAAATTCTAGGGAAATCCACCTATGCGTAGATTTCAGAAACCTCAACAAAGCTTCAAAAAAGGACAACTACCCAGTCCCACCAATGGAGAAACTCTTACAGACCATCTCTGACTCCAAGATTTTCTCCCTGCTGGACGGTTTCTCAGGTTACAACCAGGTTCTAGTTTCAGAAGAAGATCGCTTGAAAACTACCTTCAGAACCAAGTGGGGAACCTTCACTTATAAACGTATGCCCTGTGGGTTAATCAATGCAGGGGAAACCTTCCAGAGGACCATGGACATAGTGTTTTGAGGACTAATCAATAGATTTGTAGTAGTCTATTTGGATGACGTAATTGTGTATCAAAGAATGGAGATGATCACATCCAACACTTAACCCAGATTTTCGAAAGGTGTAGGAAATAGGGTATATCCTTAAACCCTAAGAAAACTATCTTTGGTGTCGAGGAAGGAAAGATATTAGGCCACATTATATACCAAGCAGATATTCGCATAGACCCAGAAAGGATTAAAGCTATATCTCAACTCCCATTACCTCACAACAAAAAGGCTATGCAATCATTCTTTGGGAAAATCAATTTTGTGAGGAAATTCACCCCCAATTTCACTGAAACTATCAAACCCTTACAAAAAATGATTTGTAAAGATGTTGAATTTAAATGGGACGATGAAAGGAAAAGGGATTTTAGCAAAATTAAGATGACAATATCTCAAGCACCAATGTTGTGAAGCCCCGATTTCAGTAAATATGTTTTCCTCTATACTTTCACCTCCGACCAATCGTTAGTCACAGTATTAACTCATAAGGACGATGACAACAACAAGGCCACAATATCATTTATGAGCACTAATCTCCAAGGGGTGGAACTAAATTACCATGTTATAGACAAGCAGGCCTATGCGGTATACAAGGCAGTAAAAAACTTCAGATCTTACATCCTTAAGAACCATACCAAAGTCATCATACCTCACCCTGCAGTCCAATCCCTATTTACTCAACAGGAGATGGGTGAAAGGAGAGGAAACTTGATGGCAGTACTCCAAGAATTTGATCTAGATATAAAACCTGGTAAACTGGTCAAGGGAAAAGGGTTATGCAAACTGGCAATTGAATCCCAGGACCAAGTAAATGAAGACCCCGGATGGGAGAATGAATTGTAATTATGGTGTGTTGAGGCTTCATACGTCTCCCACGGGAAAGATTCTTGGTATGAGAAATTAAATTATCTCCTACATCATGGGACTTGCCCAGAAAACCTAAACCATAAGGAAAGGAGAGCCCTCAGGTTAAAATCTGCACAATATCGCTTCATAAATTTGGTGCTCTTCCATGTTAATTATGATGCGGTACTTTTAAGATGTCTCGAATGTGAAGATGCAGAATAAGTTCTGAAGGAGCTCCATGATGGTCCTGTCGGTGGACATTTCGCAGGAAACACCACCGCTCATAAAATACTGAGATCTATCTATTATTTGCCTACTTTGTTCAGAGACGCTCACACATATGCTAGAAATTGTAAGACTTGTCAAATAAGCACGGGGAGGGAAAAGAGAGAAGTTGTCCCACTCCAACCAATGGTCGTTTCTAGGCCATTTGAGCAATGGGGGTTAGATATCATAGGAGAAATTACACCAAGTTCGTCAAAACACCATAGGTACATACTTACTGCCACCGATTATTTCACGAAATGGGGAGAGGCCACCCCTCTGACTCATGTAAACGAGAAGGTGGTGATCATAGAAAAAAAAACTGATCACAAGGTTTGGTGTCCCTTCTCTCCTTATTTTTTATAATGCAGCTTACTTTTCTTCCACCTTATTAACAAAGTTTTCTCTAGACAAAGGAATTATAATTAGATACTCTACAAATTATTATCCACAAGGAAACAGAGTGGCAGAATCAACTAATAAAAACCTAGTGAGGATATTGAGGAAAACAATTACAGACAACCAGAGGAACTGGCATAGTTCACTTCATAATTCCTTATGGGAAGATAGAGTTACACCCAAGGAATCTATAGGGAATTATCCATACCTTTTTGTATACTAACAGGAATCCATTCTCTCGAACGGGATATATCTTCCATCCCTTCAACTTACTCAGGATTCAAGAGGACAACCCTCATTAGTCATACAACAAATACTTGATACTCTCCTCATGCTGGAAGAAGAAAGGGAGAAAGCGAAATCAAAATTCATATCTCATCAACAGATAGTGAATAGGTGGTTTGATAAGCATAAGGCTAAAGAGAAGATTTTTGAAGTGGAAGACTTAGTCCTGAAATGGGACCGAGCAAATGAGACGAAATGGAAACATTCTGAGTTTCAGAATATGTGGCTCGGACCTTTCCAAGTGGCTGAGAAGATAGGGGTTGGCATGTATCGATTGAAAAATCTCAGGGGGGAACCTGACGCCCTCCTAGTGAACGGCCAAGCCCTAAAACAGTATTTCCATTAAAAAAAAAAAAAAAAACTTTGTTTATGTTTTCACGATGTTTATTTTAGATATATCGATTGTGAAATGCATTTTTATTTTTTGTTGTATATGTTGCTATTTGTACTTTTGTGATTTTGAATATTATGTTTAGAAAGACAATTGTTGACCTCAAATCATGCGATATGACGAATTATGTTCCTAACTCATCATTCACATACAACACAAAGAAACATTGGGGAACCTGTGATTGTTTCGAAGGGATCTCTATCTAACCTACATAGACGAACATTTTTGGAGAAATGCAGAAGTGTTTGTATGGTGGTCTGGTGAAACCTTAAGGGAAATATGGTAAGCTGGAAAGGACTACATGTACCTCAGAGACAGATCTAGCCAGTTTCACCTTAACCATCTCATTTTGTAGATAATCGACGTCCTCCCCTCCCACTAGCTCAGGGCATTCTTCCGAAATAAAAATAAACTATATCAAATAAGTGCACAGTAGGAGAGGGTATGCAGATAACTCTATCGGGGCTATGGATTCTCGCTAGCAACAGAGCAAGGTCTGTGACGTCGGGGTGACTCTGTTGGGACTATGGATTCTCGTTGGCAGTGGAGTAACACCATAGCAAGTGAAGGAGGGTAAATAAAGGCTTTGTTCCAGTGAATGATTTACTATACACTTGTCAAAGGGGATGTGATTCAGGGTTACAGGAAACAAAGGTGGAATAAAGGTTTAAAACCCTATAGGCAGGCCCAAATGCACCAACCAGGAATTTCAAATGCAAGGATAAAAGAGGCTCTAATTAAAAACCAGTTAAGTTCTTAACCATCTTTTGCATCAGTCAAGACTGAGGGAGGAACAAAGTTTCTGCTTTCGCCCAGTAAGTCGCCATTTGTTGAGCACTCAACACACCCTAAAAATCATATGTCATCTTTTCACTTTTTGGGTACCACTTGATCTTTGCATTTTTTGATTTGTCTTCATTTTGAGAAATGTTTGGCTTTGCTTATTTTCTTGACTCTCATTAACTTTCTAGGTATGTTTGAAATTATGAAACACCATGACTTAAAAATCCTTAACGCCTGAATAAAGAATCAAAAGCCAAGACACTTCACCCAACACACTCAGTTTCGGCATCAAAGGAATTCAAATATGGAAAAGAACCACTTGGGAAACCTCAGTCGTCGAGCGTCGATCTTCATCGTTATCAGAAAAAGGAAGTTTTGTTTTACAACAAGTATTGCATAAACATATCATCGATAGTTGATCCCCTTCGGCATCGGTAAAAGATGAAGGGAGTAGTCGTTAACCAGAAAGAAAAGAGATCATTGATAGTCGATGCCCGATGTGCCTATCGGAACCGAGGGAAGCCTAAAAATATTAACATAGACATTCTAATCGTGCTAAAATATACTCTCGATCACCGATCCCCGATGCGTTTTCGACATCGGGACTTTTGCATAGAAGTTAATCCGAAGAAAAAAAAAACACGTGATAGGTTTATCGTTGATCGTCGACCCTGGATCATTTTTAGCATCGGAAAACCAAGGTTTCTTTTAGAATTCATAACTTAAGGAAAGTACCGACTCCGATTAATACATGTGAATTAGATCACCGATCTTCAACACCATGTGTCTTTTGCAGATTGAAGAACCGTACGGTCTAGTTTTACCCCGAGTCATTCTTGGTTCCCTAGGTCCAAGTCACACCTCCGAGTCATCTTTACCATGACATCATTGTATGATGATATTGATCGTCTTTGGATATTTTGCGAGAGACATCAATGAAAATGTTCAAAGTGCATCCCCAATTCCCGATCCACCCACTAAGAAAGTGACACGATGGGATGTTTTAGCGTTGGATACGATTAGATTTTGAGCATTTAAGGGTCTAATTAATACCAAATCTCACATTAGTTTCTACCTCATGCACAAATCAAAACAGTCGTTTAAAATAAATTATAGACCACATCACCCTCGTGCCTTTGCCATCAACCCACGATGAATTTAAGTTGCAGATATTCGGCGGCAGATTTGTTTAAATTGCACTCATCACCCGAATTGAATGGCTGATGTGACACAGTAAGTTCTTCACTGGTTTAAACTCTCTTGAGCCTTGGTAAGAGGAATCATTTTGCACGCAAGGAAATTCAAAGCATCCAGAGAAGCGAGACAATCAATTCGAAAGCTGCAAAGATCCTGTGAGTATCAAATAACCAAGTTTAGCAAGATTTATAGGTATGTCTCCAAGTATGTGGATTTTACATGTTTACACTTCATATATTTTTTATCCGGTTTCGTTCTTCACGTAGTCTCTAAGGGTTTAGTTTGATTGCAGGAACAATGCCTCCAAGAAATCAAACCACTAAACAATCGTCAAGGGCACCAAAGCTGAAAGAACCAGATTTGGGTGAAGGTTCCTCTCCAGGGGTCGTGAAGCAATTGGAATACACTCCAAGACCAAATCTTGTCATCAAAACAATGATGAAGAAGGTTTTTTAATCATCCTCCGGCCTTTGGAAATACAAAGGCAAGCACAGTGTCCAAGGCAGCACTCCCACATTGGGGAGAGATCTTTAAGAAGATTATCCAGGAAGAATACCCGAAATATATCCCACACAACGACCTATATGTGAGGGCACTTGATGATGAGGTGTTTCTAAATATATGACGGTCGTACCTGCACATGGTAGAAAGTAGAACCCTCATCTTTCCCTCTATAGAACTTCTGAAGTGGCTCATCAACCAGACAGACACATAGAAGTGTTTAATCAATGACGACAATGGTGGGTGTGTCGAGGTCTTACTTTTGGTGGAGGTCCAGAAATATTACAAACTCCAAGACCCTGAGGAATGGATGAATACAGATTTCGTCGTGAAGTTATATGAGCGCCATCACACCAGTTGGGTGATGGCCAAATGGTGGAGGCAAGACAAGAAAAACACCAAATGGAGCACCGACTGGTACCAGACGGCCAACTTAAGGGAGCCATACTTCTACTTTATGGCTCTCATTTGCAGATTATATGGGGAGAAAGACTGCTCCAAATTTTTAGAGATGTGGATTCCCTTATCTTACACAGTGGTGATTTCGGGGAGCGACTTCAACTGGGGAGCCATCATTTCTAAGCAACTGAGAAACTACATACAATAGGCTCAGACGTTGAAGGAAGGAGAGACACCAGCCTTCTACATGGCTTCATATTTACTTTATGTCATGTGCGCTAGAAAAAATTTCGTCAGCATGAACCTGAGCTGAAACGTCGCAGAGCTCTTGGTCCATGTATATTTCATCATCCTATGGGAGAACAGGTACAAGAAATATTACTCCTTCATCTGTGATGAATTCATCACACATATTTATTTCATTCTTTTAAGAAATAATGCCCCAGACTATCAATTGCGGCCAAAAATATAATATCAAAAGTAGGCCACTGGTATTTGGACGACAACGATACCTACATCGGGGTGTTTGAGGATACTGGAGCACCACACCTCCTACTAGCGCATGTACCTGACCGACTTGTAGTAGGGGATATATGCTACCATACCATCATGCAAGTCTACAACACAACTCTGGTCAAGGACAAGAAGCGAGTGTTCATACCTTATGGTTTCCATGTAGGCTTCTACATGGTGAAAGACACCTCTCAAGCCAAACAATAAGGGTTGATCCAATTAGAGTTCAAATTATAGACGGACCGATTTCATAAGCATGAGCCAAAGGGTCTGGTCTTGAAACATGCTTCGCAAGTGTTGTCATGCTCGCCTTACGCCCATGACAAATTTGAAAATGAAGTCTTCACAGAAAATGCCCAATACTGGGATAAAGTGGTGGCAAGGATGGTTGAACCCAAAATGACCAAGTTCAAAGCCATGAGCCTGGACAAGCAGATTATAACCATAGAGAAATCGGCTCAAGAGGCCCTCAGAGCTAGGGAAGAAATGATATCGGCAGAAGCAGCAGAGGTTCCCCTGGTAGCTTCGGTGCAACATAGAGTTTCCCCTATGGCGCAGGATGCACGGGAAAGTGGGTTTATCATTATATAACAAGCGAAGCAAATAATTGATCAGTTTCAAGATGACCAGGACCTCACAGGAATGACAGGGTCCCACAGAGGAAAATTTGATAAATACTGTTGGGCCCGAGATATGATCATATTCATGACATTATTATACACTTTTTGCCATATGTACATATGTGTTTTTCATCTTTCAAAGGAGATTTTTGAAGAATTTTATGATAAAATGGTATAATCGGCATTAGGTACGTATAATTCGTGTTTTGTGATTCAATCAAGCCTAATTTATCATATTTTATGGTTTCCAAGAGTTAATTCATGTTTTTCTGCTATTACAGGCAAAAACGCACCATGTTTCTTGGTCCGACACTTGATCCAGCACTCGTTGCGGTACTTGTTCCGGCATCCAGTATTGCACAAAAACGCAAGGCGAGTTGGAGGTTATGGTATTGGCGGCCAATGGTGGACAAATCAGGCACATGGGTTTTGTTTGTCTTTTATTTCCTGTACATGCATGTTTTATGTTTTAATTAGCTAGCTGTGATTTAATTGTTTTATTGTTCTTTTGTAGGTTAGTGTGATGAGTCACATTAGCATGAATTGGTTTTGTAGGCTAAGAATAGACTTGCAAGTCTCTACACTAACTCCATATGCATCTAGATATCAGATTACACTTGTATTTATGGTCTTACAATCAAGTTTAAAACAGAGTTGTTTTTAGAATAACACAGAGCTCTATTTGGGTTTCATTTGACAGGGATCTTTGATGGATGGATAGATTTGATTTCTTAATCATAGTTTGCTTGTCTCAGTTTTAGATAGAATTCATTTGTTTAGTTGTTGGTTAATTGTCAATTTCCTTCCTAATAAGCATAGTTTAATTTATGTTTTTAATTCATTTTCTTATCATAGTTTGAATGGTTAAAATAGACATAGTATAGTTTTATTTCACGCAATTTCCTTTCTTAGAATTAAAGTGCAATTGAATTTCTTAGTTAATTAATGAATCTAGTTTGCTTACATAGTGTAGAATTGGAATAATAACCTTGTTATGTTGTTGATGGTTCATACATGAATATGCAAGGTATTTAACATTACTTTCATCATGGCTAAGTTTGCATTGGACTGTTTACTTCACACCTTTCATTTTGCCATTGAAATTAGTATTGAGCTTATACCATTAGAAATGTCCTTTGTGGTTAACTGTCATCGATATATCATCCATCACCATCGAAGGCATTCACACAACCACCAACATTACATTTGAGTGTTTCGTAGATTAAAGATAGTTTCTTGCTTTCGTAGATTAGAAGAGATAGTTTCTTGTTTTCATAAGTTTAGTTGTTAATCTTTCTTGCTTTCAATAGAATAGAT
>SNQJ01S0011953.1:227049-247390 GCA_010110895.2 Picea sitchensis
TCTTAGTATTCCAACAATTGGTATCAGATCATGTCCTTCAGGAAGCAGTCTAACCACTAGAAGAAGATCATGGAATACGTTAAGATTGGAGCACCAGTGTTTGATGGTCAGAACTACACCTTCTGGAATAAAAGGATGAAAACATTTTTACAGGCACATGGATTTGAATTTTGGCAATCAGTAGTAGATGAGTATACAACACCAACCACTTCCCCAACTGATAGAGATGGAAATAAACTCATCGAAAATAACTCAAAGGCTAAAGGTACTATTATGAGCAGTCTAGTTGATTAAATATTTTTCAAGTTTATGCATTGTGATAGTGCAAAGGATATTTGGGATAAAATCCAAAATATTTATGAAGGTTATTCCAAATTTAAGGGAGCTAAGCTTCAAATTTTCAAATCTAAGTTTGAACAGTTGAAGATGAAGGAAGATAAAGGCATTGCAGCCTACCTTATGCAAGTTGACGAAATAGTTAACACTATTAAGGGATTGGGAGTAGAATTTCATGACTCGGTGGTTGTTCAAAAGGTATTGAGGTCTCTTCCTATGAGATTTGATCCTAAAATATCAGCCCTAGAAGAAAGAGAATATCTCGGTACATTAAGCATGGACAATCTACATGGAATATTTATAGCCTTTGAAATGAGAACAGAACAAGAGAACCCATTCACAAAGGAAGAAACTTTCAAGGCATCCAAGAAGACAAAGAAGACTATCAAGCAAAATTCAAAACCAGGTTGCAGTCGTAGTGATGATTCAGATGAAGATGAAGAGATGGCTAACATTGTAAGGAAATTAAAGAAAGGAACCGGCAAGTATAAATGTATGCTTCCATTGAAATTTTTTAATTATGGTGGTATTGGTAATTTTTCTTCTAAATGTCCTCATAAGAATAAAGACAGTGATGAAGAAGAAACTTCTAAAAGGGAAAAGAAATATCAAAATGGAAACAAGAGAAGAAACAAAAGGAAATTCTTCAAAAAAAGTTTCTACTCAAAGGAGGACAATTCCTTATTAGACAATGAGGATAATGACAGTGACAGTGATTCAGAAAGAGTACTTTACATGGAAGTAGAATATGATTATGAAGAAGAAGGTGAAGTCGATCTCAGAGCAGAGCTAATCAGTGCATTAGAAGAACTTAAAAAGGAAATAAAGAAAAACAAGTCACTCAAGGCAGAGTCAAAAATGAAAGAGGGATGTCATAATTCAAACTCTAAAGAACTAGAGAAAACGATCACGAGTCTAAAAATTCAAATAGAAGAATCTAGAATAATTGAGGAAATACTTAGAAGTCAGTTAGAAGAAAAGGAGAAAACAATTGGAATCTTGGAAGAAGAAATAGTCTCTTTAAGGAAATATCTTCAGAAGAAAGATATGCAACAAAAGAGCACCAGAATATTGGATAAAAAAATCAGCAGTCAAAGACAATCCGATGACAAATCTAGACTAGGATACAATCATGAGAAGAAAGGATCAAGCTCCAAGACAACAGAATGGGAAGCGGGAAAAAGAAGTTATGCAGAGATTGTCAAAGATTTTGTCAAGAAGGAAGAATCCATGCCCCCAAAGAAGAAAATTCCATAAATAAAGAAGAATCAAGAAGACGAACTCAGAAGGAGTGCATAACAAAAAAGATCATACACTCCCATGTATCAAAGGTTATTTTATGTTCATTGTTTTAATTGTCTTAATTTTGGAAATAAAGTTGTAAACTGCAGGGCCTATGCCAAGAATCAAAGCAACTATGCAGATTATTTAAATAACAGTTATCCTAGAAAATCTTATGAAGCATACAATAGAAACCAAAACATTTTTGGTTCATTGAGAGATGAAGTAGAATGCTACAAATGAAACAATTTTGGTCACATAGTGAAGAATTGTAGATTCATTATTCCACCTAGGGAATCAAAGCATARCATTAACAGTCAGATATCGGAACCACAAGAGATATGGAAAAGAAAGCAGAATCAATGTTCGCTTTCTCTACAAGCCCAACACAGGAAACGTGATCATTATGTTGACAGTGGTTGTTCAAAGCATATGAAAGGTGATAGGAACAGATTTATAACTCTGAAGAAAGAAAGAGATGGATCAGTTTCATTTGGAAATAATCATTCAACTAAAATTATAGGTAGAGGCACAGTTAAGCTTGGAAGCAAAGATGCAATGGAAAAAATGTTCTATTGGATGAAGATATGAAACACAATCTATTGAGTGTAACTCAAATGTGTGACCAAGGAGACACACTTCAATTCAACTCAGATAAATGTGAAATTAAGAAAGAAGGATCAGGCAAGTTAGTGGCAATAGCGATAAGGAATCTGAACAACATATATGTTTTGAATGAAATTGGAAAAGAAATTTGTTGTTTAGGAAAGGAAAATGAAAGTTGGCTTTGGCACATAAGAATGGGTCACATGCAATTTGGAAATATTGTAAAAATCAGCAAAAAGGAAGCAGTTAAAGAAATGCATGAAATTTCAAAGCCAGTGAATACTCTATGTAAGCATTGTCTATAGGGAAAATAGACCATGACCAAGTTCAAATCAAAGGAGTACTTAACAACAACAAAATTGGAGATTGTACGTTCTGATCTATGTGGACCAACGAGAACAAAGGGATTAAATGGTGAACAACACTTCATGCTACTAATAGATGACTACACAAGGATGACTTCAGTTTGCTTTCTCAGGAAGAAGTTAGAGGCATTCGAGCATTTCAAGATATACAAAGAGATGGTTGAAACAGAGTGAGACTTGAAAATTAAATGTTTGAGATCAGACAATTGTGGAGAGTTTACATCCAAATAATTCACGTATTTTTGTGGTGAACATGGAATAAAAAGGCAATTCTCAGCAGCCAGGACACCTCAACAAAACGGAGTCACTGAAAGAACAAACAAGACAATACATGAAATGGCCAGAACCATGTTGAAAGATTCCAAGTTGGGTGACATATTTTGGGCATAGGAAGTACATACAAAAGTTCATATATTGAACAGAGGAATGCTCAGAAGTAACGGTGATAAGAATTCCTACGAGCTAAGGAAAGGTATATCGGAAAATGTGAAGCATTTTAGAGTATTTGGAAGCAAGTGTTATATCAAAAGAGAAGACGGTAGGATTGGAAATTTTGACTCCGAAGTTGAAAAAGGTATATTTTTTGGTTACTCAAGAAAAATCAAGGCATAAAAGTGTTTCAATCTGAGACTCAACAGAATAGTGGAAAGCATAAATGTACAGATTGACGAAACAAGTGTATGAAATCCCAAAGAAGAAATCAAAGACTCAATAGAGCAGGAAGGAGAAGAGGATTTGAAAGAAGAAGTAGAAGAAGCAGAAGTGGAAGAATAAGAAGATAAGCCAGAAGCAGAGCAGGACGAAGATGACCAACAAAATCTTCAGATATCTCCAAAAACTCCTAGACGATGAGTACATAAAAATCATCCATCATAACAAATAATTGGGAATAAAGATGCAGGAGTTGAAACCCGAAGAAAATTGTGTTCACCATAACAAATACATCTAGCACTATTGTCCACAGTTGAATTAAGCAGTTTTGAAGAAGGCTAGTGTATGGACTCAAACAAGCCCCCAAAGCATGGTATTCAATATTGGATAGGTATCTACAACAACAAGAGTTCAAGAAATGAAATGCAGACAACAATCTCTACATAAAGGTAAATCAAGGTAGTATATTGATAATTGAAGTTTATGTTGATGACATTATTTTTAGAAGTGATGATGATAGGATGAGTCATAAATTTTCTAAAGACATGTAGAATAATTTTGAAATGTCATTACTTGCATCGAGGTCGTATGTGATGCAAGCAGTTGGATAGGTTGCAATATTTCAAGCAGCACCAAAGGAAACACATGTTATGGCAGTAAAGAGAATATTCAGATATCTCAAAGCAACATAAGACTATGGATTATGGTATCTGAAAGGGAATGATCTATCTCTAGTTGCATACACAGATGCGGATTGGGAAGGAAGTGTTGAGGATAGAAGAAGTACAAGTGGAGCATCCTTCTACTTGGGTGATTATCTGGTATCCTGGTTGAGCAAGAAAAAGTCTTCAGTATCGTTTTCTACAACATAAGCATAGTATATTGCAGCAGCAGCATGTTGTACACAAGTTCTTTGGATGAAGCAAACTTTGCAGGAAATACAGGTGGATATGATGAACCTATTCTGATATGTTGTTATAATACCAATGCTATAAGTATCTCTAAGAATCCAGTGATGCATTCCAAAACGAAACACATTCCGATCAAGTTTCACTTTATACAGGAACAAGTTACAGAGAAGAACATCAAGGTAGAGTATGTTGGTATAAAAGAGCAGATTGCAGATATCTTCACAAAAACACTTCCACGGGATATTTTTAAGTATCTTCAACAGAAACTTGGAGTAGTTTCAGCCCCACATTGATCTACATGGAATTTGGCACAGTAAGACAGGGGAAGAGAAACAGTAATCATGAAAGACTTGAATGTTTTTTGAATTATTTTTATTAGATATTTACATGAGGAAGCACCATGAAGAGAAACATCAATAGATATCAGAGGCTTATAGACATGTGAAGTATCCCCAAGGAGAATTCATCATGTGTCATTGATGTCAAAGGGGGAGAGAAAAACAAAGGCATGGAAAAGAAGAGAAGAGGCATGAAGACAGGGAGAGCTAGCATGAGCAAGAGAAGTATTGTGTCTAAGTGTTTCCATCAATGCCAAAGGGGGAGACTGCTGAAAGATTAATTGTCGAAATATTAATTGTTGAAAGATTGATTAATTGTTGAAAGAATAATTTTTGAAAGATTGATTGTCATTGAATTGTTGAAAGATTGGTTTTCATTGATTTCAACCCTTGAACAAAAGGTTAACAGGTTGTTTGTCGAATTAAAGTAGATGTGAACGGAAGTTAACAAGTTGCATGTCAGTTTCATGTCAAAGTAATTGTAAACAGAAGTTAACAAGTTGCATGTGAGTTGCATGTCATTATGAGATTGTAAACGGAAGTTAACAAGTTGCATATGAGTTGCATGGAATTTTCATGTCATCGTGATATCCTCGTTAAAACACAGAGAAGAGTCAATTGGATAATCATTTCTGAGAATACAGGTTGGATATATGAGGCAGTGAGTCTAAGGTAGATAAGTTTAGTCAAGTAATAAGTTTGCAGGAGTTGAGAGTACGGAGAAGATGTTTCAGACAGAGGTTCTTTGAGTAAATATGCATCTTTCAGGGGGAAAAGTGTGTACATCTACATGTTGTAGTGAGGAAAAGTGCAGATACATGTGAGAAGACAATGTATAGGTTCATGTACCTGTGAGGAAAAATTATTGAAGATCATGGATCTAAAACTCAGGTCAGCTATAGGTTGAAGGTATGTCTTCCTGTGTGTGTTAGGGTGAGTATTCTGAAGAAATCGGGAACATGTATGTCTTATTCATTCATAAGAATTTTATTTGGAGAACTCTATTGTGAATCCTGGTATGAGGTATGTGTGGTTGTAGTCTTGATGAGATATCGATATCAATAGCACCAACAGAGATACCAGAAACAGTCGCAGTGTCAAGTTATCAGTTTTAGTTACAGAGGTAGTGACAGATTGGTCTACATTTATATTTCATAGTGGTTGGATGGTCCAAGGAAAGGGGGTTGTAGCCTCCTTCTAGTTGGAGCTGGTTAAATTAGGGAGTTGGAGATTCCTTCAGGTTGTAACCTGTAAATAGGGGGTTGGAGCCTCCTTCCAATTGTAGCTAGAGAAATAGGAAGTTGGTGCTTCCAATGAATGTACTCTTTGATAAATAAGAAAGAATTATGTGGTTTTTTCCTGAATTGGGTTTCCACGTAAAATTCGGCTGTATTGTGTTTATATGATGTTTATGCATTGAATTATGGTGTTTTGAATGCTCATGATATTTTTTGGAGGTTTTGTATTGTGATTAAAATTACTTATTTTTCTCATACTGATTAACCCCCCCTCTCAATGTTCCAACACGAACTACTTTGGTTTCACCAAGAGTGAGTAGATCTAAGTATGAACATGGATCCCTCGGGTGAGGGGGCATAATCCCCTTCTTAATGAGATGTCGTAACAGCTGAAATGGGAGGAAGAGGCTCATCACCATCGTCCTTTGATTTATCGCCGCAGCTATGAACTTATACATCCTTCAAGAGCTCAAGCAATGGGAAAGCAAAGGAGGTTGATTGTGAGTCACCCCATTCAAAGGTGGCTCATGCCTAGGAGCCAGGAAAATGTCTCCCATAGGCATCGGTTGCACCAAAATATGTTATCATCTCAGTAAGAGTCAGAGCATAGACACAATACATGAGGTATCATGCATTCATACGTAAATTTTTGGGACTGTGGCCCTCTCACTACTACATATGGGCAAATTATTCCATGAAATTTTTCCACGCTTCCACTAGTTTCATATTTTTTTTAAACAGGGCGGGATTTTCATCGTTATTGCCACGAAAGTTCGTCGCAATATCCATGAAAATTTTGCCTATCTCATTGATCGGTGTTAACGGCTAGTTGACTATTTGATCTATATATACATGACTTTAAGAGACTTTGTGACACAATTGCTATAGTTGTGACACTGTTCTTGGCTTTTGTTTGAGTTGTTTATTTTTTCCGTCACCCATCGGTTGAACAAATCCAATTCTCGATCTACATAGCTCAGATTTTGAACTTGCAAGGTCAGTATGTTATTTTTTATTGATGTACTCATTTAACTTGTAAATTTTTGTTCAAATGTCCAAATTTCATGTAGCGTGTTTTTTCCTTGATAATATATTATAATATGTGTAGTACCATATTTCATGTCTTTGGTTTTTGGATCTAGTTAGTATATTCTATGGAAAAGGGTATGTGGATTCCATAATATTTATGAGATCTTCCCATAATATTCGCAAATTTCAAATAGAACTCGCATTATTTTCCACGGACAAAGAGATATAATGCATGAGTGTGGAAGATAAAATAGTAAAACAAAGAAGAAAACTGCAATTTCAACTTGTAAAAAGAAAAATTCGAGTAAGCCTCTAATTTCAATGAAAGAGGCATAAGCTTACCAAATATTTAAGAAGAGACTATTCTGAAAGCTTCACCTCACCCAAAGAAATATTAATAACATTTCCCTCTTCCACATAAATTCTTTGATATCCTCAACATATTGTAATAAATAATTTGTAGGTTGGCATTAATGACAAGATAGCCTGTTGATATTACATATAATTATTAATGTATGAGATATCATTCATTATTTAACCATGCAAAACAAAACCCAAGACTAAATATTGTGGTTGACGTGATCGGGTCTGTACATTTTGCAAAACAAAGTACGAGAATTTCCATTATTTAAGCATGCAAAACAAAACCTGAGGTTAAACGTTGTGGTTGACGTGATCGGGTGTGTACATATGAACGGTGGAGAAAGTGCACTCATCAACTCATTGGGAGATGAAACAAAGTCTCAAAATCCAAAGTGTATTCTTACATTTACTACACATAGAATTCCGGTAACATCAATCATTATTTGTACTTTTAATTAATACGTGGCTATTTATGGATTTTTTTAAAAACAAATAATTTAATTTTTTTAGTTTTGTGGTTAATTGTCACCTCCAACCAGGGGAAATTAGTCACTTCAGATTTTTTGACCAATCAAAAAATAGAATTTTGAATATTTAAAAATAAAAAAATATTTTTATTTATATATAATATTTAAAATAAAAAAATATTTTTATTTATATATAAAATTCTCATTAATAAATCTTTATTGAAAACATTATAAAACATTGTTAAAATTTTGTAAATTCTACAAAAGTCAAAATGATTTTACTTGCAATCGATTGATATATTCCCCGCTTTAGCAGGGACTAATAAGATACATAAACATTCAACCCTAAACGCATGTTAGGTATATATGTCGCTATTATATAAAGAAAACATTTGTACACATATGACCTTTATTATAAAAATGTTATCTATGTCATGATTAGCCACATAACAATTCACTTTTAACCAACCACCTTCAACCATCTTAGCTTATGTTTAGCCACCTTTAAATTTCTTCTCTTATGACTAAGCACCTTTAACAAATGAACTTATGATTATATACCATGCTCTTCCAATATAAATAAAGTATATTTGTTTCAACTTTCTAAATAAAAACTATTACAATTTTCCTCGATATGATGTTGTTTCTCTAAAAATTTTATAATCATAATGCAACTCTAGATGTAGTGATTAAATTTAGTTTGTAGTTGATGTAACTTGCTTATACACTATTAATAAGGATCAGTGTTTAAAATATAAAAAATTCATGGCTTAAATTCCATGATAACATGATGAAATCTACTAGGCAGACAATGAAAAATGAAAACATGCCAAAGTGTCTTAGAAAATAAAAATTGTGACCAATCGGGGCAGTAGCATAAAATTGTGACCATTATATGTAGATGCAAATCAACATCACATAATTCAAACCAACCCAACCCAATTGTGGATGACAAGTGGTTGGCATTCTTTTTAGTGGTGAATTTCAAAGATTGACATTTTGTTTACAAAACAACTTAGAGGTTAGTGTATTATGTCAAGTGATTCAAGTTTGAGAAACTTTGACCACTTTCATTAAATGGTGTGTAATTATTTCCATGGTTATTCAAGCATTACATAATACTCTATAGTACAAATTGGCTATTAATTCATCTTAATAGTTAATCGATAATAAATAAATAACCATGTCAAATGTCTTCGAAGAAATAATTGTGAGGATTGTAGTCATCAGAATAAAACATATCATAATCGAAAGGAGTAGCTAAAATATAAGAAAATTGACAACTTAATGTTTGGTGGTATGGTGTAGGTAAGACAATTACTTCAGGACAAGGATTTGTCACAATGAACTAAAATGATAGGAATCTTGCTCAATTAAGAGCAAGATTAGAGGCTAGGGCATGGAAAAAATTGTATTGTACTTGCTATGGTTGCAGAGGCTTGCAAAAGAGAAGAATTTTAATAACAGCTCCAAAGACATTGTAGGGAGAAGGGGAAGGCCGAAGGGGGTTATGAATATCACCCTTGGTAAGAGGATTCAATATTTAATGTATTCTCTCACATAATAATCGCAGATGTCATGAATTTTAGTAATATTTATCAGGATTTTATATTTTCTATAAACACTAACTTTTCTAATGCTTGTTTTTAAATATATAGGACGATGCCCTAAATGTCGGTAATTCGGGAGTTATTTTGCTGCTACCAGTAGAAATACTACTACAAGGAGATGAACTTCGAAGATCAGGAATATTGAAGCTTGTTGATCAAGTTATTACCGATGATATGGATGGAGATAACGTTAGTGATTCAAATCAGGAAGATGAGATACATAGATTGATAAAAGACACATTTGTTTCCAATGGATGAGGACAACCAGATGATAGTCATGATGTTGATCCTCTACCGGTGAAGTCAATGCCAACCTTTAAGGAAGGCTCAACAATAAATATTTTATCTGCCATATTGTTGTTGGTGAACCCGGTTTTGAATGGTTTATCAAAACATGTCTCACATGCATACTACAGTATTTAATTTTGTTAATTATTTATGCCCCAGATGTTCACAAATACTTAAAGGTTCAATTTTTCCTCATATTGCTATTGTTTTCTAATTTGTAACTAGTATATTGATGATATATTGATGATTAATATTGTTTACATTGAGTTATTGTTTAGAATTTTGTATATTGTTAGGTGATGTTCCTATTACCGACGTTAAATATTCTACACATTATTATCTAGAAATATTCCGTGGATTAAGGAAAGAAATTTGAATGGACTATTAGGCTATTGATGCATGTCATAATGATTATATCATATATTATGGAAAATATGCATTAGAAAAAATGAATGCCCACAAATGTCAAATAAGTAGATATTGAACCCATAAAGCATCAAAGAAGGTGCCCCGCAAAGTTCTTCTAGTTATATTCCGATAATTCCATGTTTCAAATGGTTGTTTAGGTGCTAAAGCATAGCAATGCTTTATGGATTTCCATGCAAAGAAAAGAAGTCTAGACGATATTGTTAGAATGCCTGCAGATGGTTCTACATTGAACTACATCGAAGAAAAGTGGCCAATTTTTAAAGAAGAACTCATAATGTTAGACTTCGTTGGAAGTTGATGGTGTCAATCCATTTGGAGAGAGCTTCGCTCTAATGTATCTTCTAATGTGACCCGATTTTGTTATAAACAATAACCTTCCTCCTTGATGTCGATCAAGAGAGAGAACACAATATTGGCAATGATTGTTCCAGATGAATTATCTTTATTTTCTTTAAAGTATGTGACAAAATATTTTCATTTCTTTTGTTTCCGTACGGTAATTATTTCTTTATATATCACGACATCTAGATAAGTATAATTAATCATGCATTATGTTGAACCAATTAGGTAGGTACTGATTTAAGATATGAACGAGCATATTGAGTCTCCCTATCGATGAGTTGTCTGCTATGGGTTGGTGTCACTAAGGTATGACATCTCTAATCAATAGGGAAAAATGATTTCAATTCTCGCGGAATACCATCATGGACAATTCATGATGCCCCGGTTACCACATTTTTGTGGTGTATTGTAACTTTATTTTGTGATTTAATATTATATATATTTATATTGAAAAAACTGCATATTTTTTTAAATTGTAACCTTAATTTGATGCCACATTTATAAGTTATTACATCTCAGTAGGTCTCAAACAAAGGGTAAATTTGCATTTACGCCCATTTTATGGTCCTATGAGGATAAAATATCGCCGCTCAAGGAGTTTAGCAAAGAAGTGTTTGATGAGTATAGGCACTTTCGGCCTAAGAACCATAGTGCTTTCGAACTACAGACAAAGAAAATTCCAATGGTAAAGAAGAAAATGTAAAAACCATGAAGAATGACACTCCTCTATGGAAGTTGGAAAATATTAGAAATCATCAAGGTACTTAAATTATTTATGTATGACCTATTATATAAATATTTGGTTAATTTCATTAGTATTAATTTTATCTTGTCCCATTAATTGGTGTTAATTTCAATTTGTTGAGGTTTCATGAATGTCGCTAAGGCACAAATCAGCTTCCAGGAGGAATGAAAAGTTACCTCGATGCAATTCAGTAGATTGTCATTCTACGAGCACCTACAAATAGTCTATTTGTTTGATACAATGCATATTGGGGAATAACATAACAAAATTGTTATGGAGAATTATAGATGGAAGGACTGACAAAGAGATAATTGGAAAGATTTTTTTGTGACATCCTGGAATCTAATCACGCATTGCAAAGTGAGAATTGGAAATATTTGTTGTTATTATTAATTCTAATGGTGATGGTCGGGAACAAAATACTAGTCTTCCTTTGTTATTGACGGAGCAACAAAGCAATATTGTAAAAAGAGATCATTTGAAAAATTAGGTTCGGCTGTGGTTTTCATAGAACATACAAAATTTATTAACTAAAAAAGGTGATTTTGGGGTTAAAACACATGACTAGTATGCATTCATTAAGGTAATTAGTAGGTTATAATATATTTCCCTATTGGTACGCATATTTTTGAAACAAATAATAATTATTTGTTTTGTTACAAGATGTTCTACCTTTATCTCTCCCAAAAAACTTTGACAACAAACATAAAAACAAATTATTTAAGCACTTGGAAAATACATGAGGTAAGTATTGTTTTATAAGGAAAATGTACTTCTTATGTGATTTGTAGCGGAACTTATTAATATATTATCTTTTATGTGCAAATGTATGTATGCCTCGATATTATTTTATTGCATCAACATTTATAGGTGGCCATCATCAAAAGAAATCCATAAAGAAGATATAAGGTATTGGAAGAGAAATTCCGACTATTGTGTCAGTCAAACAAAGATCTACCTCAAATCATTTTTCAATGCACAAGAACACCACCATCCACCAAGGTTAGGGAGATTGAATTATGTGGACCAAGACACACAAGGTCGATGTGGATGGTGGAGAGGCATGAAGTCACTCAAGGCTTTTGTTAGACAAAGAGCACGCCCAGAGGGTTATATGGTTGACTTGGATATATGGTATATCAATGCATGGTGTATATTACTCAACATCTACCTAAGCTTAGCAAAAATATGAATGTGCCTCGCATTTGGCATCCGACTCCATCAATAAATTTGAAGGGGAGGTCTTGGTCGGGAAAGGTAAAATGAGGACTGTGAAAGGTAAGTATTAGATGTTGAAGTAGATTTAATATGGTCATACATTTATTAAATCATTCCTTTATTAAAAATAACTAATTAATGATAATAAATTGTTATGCTATCATATAGTTGCTCGAGTGAGATTCTTTACATTTTATGGGCTACTGCAAACAACCTGATTGGATGGAGCATTGGATAGGATATATTGGTAGCTTAAATACTTCGGTAGGTTATCATGGGAAGGTGAGAGTGATGATTAAAACAATGCATAGTCATCAAGATCAATTTCCTGACTTTACTAGTGAAGTTGATTTAACCTTTGGTTTAAAACATAAACATGCAAGTTAAATTTTTTTACCCATATTTTCCTAGTTTTTCCCCAATTTTTCAATGTAATTGGTTTGTTTTAATTATTGAAATATATATTTAGTAATAATCCTCATATAGGACTTACATAATTGGCAATTTATTTTTACTTGTTGTCCATGTTGCGATTGAAACATCACAAGGCTAAGTGTGGTGTAATGGTCGTGAATTTCTCATATAAAAAATGTTGGATGATAAGATGAAAAAACCTTGAATTGTGGGATAGTCGCATGTTTAAGGTCACCTCAACATTTCCTCTAGAAGCACAAAATCCAAAGAACACCGAATAGGTACTATGGCCATTTGGAGGATGTAATTGAGTGTGATTTTAATTCCTCTAAGATAGTTTTGTTTGAGTTTAAATGGTACAAACTACGGATGCATGAACGTGGTCCTGAAAGAACTGCTATTGAGCATGATAATGGATTTACTATGGTTAATACAAGGTCATTTGAACCGGGTACATAGCCTTATGTTCGTCCAAGTCAATGTGATCAAGATACTCAGAGGTACCTCGTAAAGAAGGTTGGTCATACATAGAGTTAGATATGATCCAAGAGGGAAGACCAAGAAAGTAAAATCATGTAGTCGAGGATGAATATAATAACTAAGAAGAAGATCAAGATTATGCGTAATGAGCAGTGGCTCATGTATATGTGTTAGATTAAGAAGTTGAAGAAGTTGATCATCCAAATGTAGGAGAGATCTTACTGGTCTCATTGACGATATCAATAACTATAGTAGATAAAATGATGTTGATAGGAATGATCCTTTCACTCAATATTGATTCCGAACTGCATCCCTATACGTATGTTGAAATGGATGAAGAAGTTAAAGATGACTTATATTTCTAATTGTTGAAAAGAAGAGGTATGTGCTTATATCTTTATATGATCTTTATATATTTTATTTTGTATAATATAGTATATGATATTGTTCTTTAGAATTTCAAATTAGGTACAGTGTGGGAAATGGAGAGTGATGTGAGAGGGGGGTGGGGGCATAATTAGAGCTTCCACCTTCATGTGGTTGCCCACATGTTTAGTAGAGAATGAACTATTCTCAAAACCAAGATATTTTGCATGACTGCACTTAATCATACCAATGATGTAGGTATGTCCATCATCAATTCATCATTATCATTCTATAAATTATCATTCTCCAAATATCTTATACACATTTTACAAGGAAATTGTACTAGGACTAGACATGGGCAATAGGTCACCGTGAATGGGGGCCAACGCTGAAATTTTTCAAATTGTTTTTGAATGCATTGAAATTTGACATGGATAGATCATTCAGATACCTTACACAATCGATATGGGAGGGTTTATGCACTCAAATTTTACATACCACACACCCACTTTTTCCATCATCAATTCATCAGTGTATATATTTGACCCTAATCCAAAGTACACAAATTGGTTGACGTAAGTTTTCTACTCTACTTTTCTTCATTTTTCTTTCAAGTTCTACATTAATGTATATACAATGTATCAATGTCATAGTTGTGATGAAAATCCTCTTTCATTGATTCTTTAATCAACACCATAAAAATACTAGAGGCTGGGCAAGATTGACATGTGAATGGGGCCAACATTGAAATGTTTTCAAATTGTTTATGTATGCATTGAAATTTGACATGGATAGACTATTTGCATGCCTTAACGATGATGGAATAAAGTGGGTTTCTAGACTCAAATTTTACTCACACACACACTTTCTTCCATCATCATATCATCATGTAAACTATAAACCTTATTTTTCATATGTTCTAATAGATATGTTAATGATTCCAAATTTCATATTTGTATTTGACTCATAGTACAAACTTGTAGCTTGTAAAGTATCAAATTTTGATTTCAAGTTGATAAAACCAAATATGAAATGAATCCAAGACCCATTTGATATCGTCAAGAAGAGATGAATAAGACGATTAGCTATACTATCGACGCAAAAAGTTTGTCGATAGTATAGCTAATTCGTCGCAAGAATGTGTCTTTGAATGGTGTTACATGGTTTACAAGGAGTGTAGGGATTATATGGTGCAATGTAGTGTATTCTATAAGAACAATCTCTATGCCAAACCTCAAAATGGATAGTATTGTATATTGTTCATAAGACAAATATTCTTTGTATGTTTCCTTTGTGGTGGCTCAGGCCCTCACACATGATGCATGAAAATGAAATGTAACAATTTGACTATTGAATGATAGTGTTATGTCACCCATGGTTAAGGAAAGAACATAAGGTTCTTAGGTCCTATTTGAATCTTCTTAGAATTTAGATTCCTAAAAATATTTTCTTTGGCTCATTGGCATTAACAAGGCCTCAAACCATCACATATATCCTATTTAATAGACTATGGTGCTTGGGTGGGATATGGGTGTCATTCACAATTCAAGGGCCATGAATTTAAGGACTACATCACAAATATCGATCGTAAGAAGATTCAAATAGGGCCTAAGCACCTTATGTTCTTTGTTATACATTATGCCCAAAACTTGTGAATGGTGACCATGATATCCCACCCAAATTCCATATATCCCTTAGAAATAGGCCATATATCCATATATACCTTATGAAATTCCTCAAATTCAAGCGCCATGAAATAGGCCTCAAATAACCATGTAGATATTATTTAAGAGATATTTGACCTTCCAATGGGATATGGGTGCCATTAGGAATTTTTTTACACCATATATGTAATTCAAGGTTTATATCATCACCAAGGGGAGAAAATCAGGGACTTCTTCCCTAAATGCAGTTTTTTTATGCTTAATGTCTAAGCTTGTTAAACAAATTTAATTTTTTAAGCAATAGAAATATTAAATTCTTAAATTTAAGTGGTATATGTTTGGTAAACAATATTTAAAATTTC
Source organism: Picea sitchensis (assembly GCA_010110895.2). NCBI lineage: Eukaryota > Viridiplantae > Streptophyta > Pinopsida > Pinales > Pinaceae > Picea > Picea sitchensis. The sequence continues at coordinate 242,553 of SNQJ01S0011953.1, forward strand.
ATAAATTAAGTAGTTTATATCCTTCTTAAATTCCAAATTTCATAAAGGTGAAGATGACTCCCTCACCCTGACATGTAAAACTCCCTCACCCTGACATGTCTAAAAATGAAATCTTTATCACTAAAAACTTATTGTAAGGGAAGAGGACTCATTTTCCTTATTTGGACATGGTAAAGGCCTCTAAACACATCCATTTTGCACAAAACCACCTGATGACACCTGGATGACCACAGCAAGGCAAAATAACCCACAAAGAGGGCATGTTCCATGGTTGGAGGCCTTGTTCACAACGCATGATTCCTAGAAGGTTTATTTTCCATCATAAGGATATTGTTTCCCTACTATGATCATGGTAAATGCCTTGATATTTGTCTTTAGTGAGGAAAACATCTTAATGGAAACCATATCCACCTTCTAGGAAAAGGACCCCCTAGTGAGGGTTCATGTCATAGTTCTAGGTGTTGTTCCTTATCCAACTATGATGCCAAGGACCCCCTAGAGAGGGATTTTGTTGTGGTTTATAGGTGTTGTTCATGATTATTGAGCCTAAGAAGTGACATTTAAGGCCCTCATATCCCATTGATCAAGTGCTACAAAACTCTAAGCATCTACCCAATAACTATGCCATGTGTGCAACCAAGACATGTTCTTTTTTAGGGCCTTTGTTGTGGTTTAATCATGGCCCCCATATCCCTCTAGTAGGCCCAAGATACCATATGAAGGTCCTATGTCATGGTTCAAGGATGATTTCAATGACATAACTTGAGAATCTTCATGGTTTTTCTTTTTGGTGCTTGACTCGAGACTCTTGATTTAGGACATAAGGCCATTATTTCTCTCCCTTGACATTGGTTAGATGTTAATACTAATTATCGGTTTATAAATAACCTATTCATGGATCCCATATCCCATTTACTATAAATCTGTTTGCAATAAATATTGTACAAGATTAAAATCTACACCAATTCCCTCACCTCCTATTACAAGGGGAAGGAAAATTAATCATGACCAAAATGAATATGAAGTAGAAACATATGCTCGACTAGAACATCAGGAAACTATTGGTTTTCCCCCAATTAGAAGAGGGGTTAGAGAAGGCGTGAGGCAATAATTTTTTGTTTATATATTTACCTCTATAATCAATTTCTCAAAATGCATCCATGTACTTAGGAAATTGGCATACGTATCCCATGTAGGAAAATTCATCTTATCTCCCCACTAATATATGAAGGGAGGAATGGAACTATAAAAAATTTCAAGTTTGTTGAAAACTCTAAGAATTAGCATCATGCAGTAATCTACTCCTAGCCTCGACTGCAACACTTTTTTATAATACAAATTCTATTTCAATTATAATAAAAAAAATTATAATTAAGATAAGGTATTCACAATATATAGTGCATGCAGGTCCATAGGCCCCAGTGTGTGAAACTATGTTTTGAAGAGGAAATTAAGTGGATAATCATAGGTTTATCCCTACAAGTGGATTCCATCACCCCTAATAGAATGTCATTTAGAAGGCCCCTTTTTAGCACTTATGGATTACTTGTGATTTCGTAGCATGTCTTAGGGGTGTGCCTTTATTTTTTGTTCTTAACTAATTATAATAATGAATAAACTGACAAGAAAGCCCCTATGAGATATTCAAGTGATTGATGTGAAATTTATAAAACTTACACATACATACGCAAGGTGTGCCCCATCCTCTAGAAATATTCAACATTATTGATAACATTATTTTGTCACTTATTTTGGTCTAACACTTATGGTATTGTGAATAATTTACTTTCTAGTTGAATTCCAAAAGCCAAAGATATAACAACAAAGTTTCATTGAGCTAAAGGAAATGAAGTAAATTATGGGAGAACCTATTGAAGAGTACGACTAGAGATTCCAATATCTATTTCACATATCAAGATACAAAATATAGGATACCTAGCTGCATAATGACAAAGATCCTCCTCTTGCAGGAAAGATAATACTTTCAAAGGAATGTTTTGGTGCAAGCCATCATAATCAATTCAATGGCTAGGTACCTTGGAAACATAGGTGCCTAGGTCACACCTAATGCTACTTTCAATCCAACTCTAGGGATAGCACAATACAAACGACCATTTTTCTAATGATTCCTATAACCATTGGGAAAGGGGTTACACCTAACCCTACAGTAATGAGTTCCTTCCCTAAGAGATATTTAAGTGATTCATGTAAACTATATAATGATATAGTTTATATATTTATATAATATACAATTTATATAATGTATAATTTATAAATTATATATTATATAAATTATATAATATACAAAATATATACAAACAAAATTAGGATTCCTAATCCCTCACCCGCATGACATAACCTAGCCCCATTGCTCAAATTCCTAATTCCTGGACCATTGCTCAAATTACCTCCCTGAGAGTGCATGCAACCATTGTGAGTTGGAGCGAGAGATCGAGGAAAATAATCCCACGCAGAGTGACCTCTGAGAGTTCTCTTGCTGGAGCGACAGAGGAGAATAACCTCACCTCCTCGTGACTGAGAGTGCCCTTGTTGGAGTGACAGAGGAGGAGTGATATTGACAACCAGAAACATCATTATCTCTTGTTGAAGCGACATAGGAGGAGCGACTGAGAGTGCCATTGTTGGAGTGACAGAGTAGGCCCTTGCCGGAGTGATAAAGGAGACCCCACCTTGACCAGGAATGATGCCAAAATCAGTAAGTTTTTAAAATCCTTTAAAACCCTAAATGTGGAATTGAATCTCCTCCAAGGTTATGTTAATCCTGTTAACCAATTTGAGAAAGAGAATATCTTCTGGAATCCCTAAACATTTAATCCATTAGTCATATTTACCATTGGAATCTCTTCTAGAAGCCCTAATCATCGGGTCATATTTACCAAGCTTACACGGGGTGAACAATTCTTTATAAAGGTTACTTATTAAACATGAAATACACACACTACAACTTGCATATTTCAATTATGGCATACCATTTAAATGGTAGGCCCCTAACATATTTTGAGACATGCATCCCTAAAAGGTTCCTAAAAAAAAGCTACAATGAGCAAAAACAATGTATGCATTCAATGGTCAATTCATTTTTTACATTGGATTCATCTCTACAAAACAATATTAACAATGAACATTCCTACAAATTTCATGTTCGTATTCACATGCCAAACACACGTTTCAAAATAGTCATGTTTAATGGCAGAACATCACCTTGCCATGCCGAAGGCTCCACACAATGGGTCATTTTCTCCATTCTTGACCCAAGAAAATGGTTCTTTCCATAGGCCACATATTCTCCTTTGGACACACATGCTACAACTTGTGGATATTGATTATGGAATATTTTTTATAGAGAGGCCTCTGATAGATTTTATACTTATGTCCCTGAAATGATTGTGTAAAATGGGAGAAAATAAATTGCCTCGATTTGATACATTGTTTGTTCTATTTGTTTTGTCTTTACATAAAAATATAATGATAACCTCAAATGGTTCTTTCCATAGGCCACATATTCTCCTTTGGACACACATGCTACAACTTGTGGATATTGATTATGGAATATTTTTTATACAGAGGCCCCTGATAGATTTTATACTTATGTCCCTGAAAGGATTGTGTAAAATGGGAGAAAATAAATTGCCTCGATTTGATACATTGTTTGTTCTATTTGTTTTGTATTTACATAAAAATATAATGATAACCTCTCTCAAAGATTGCACGACCCTACATGTCATCAGGGTCTTGGTTTAGAAGAGGCTAGTTGCATGGTAGAACACTGACCTGCTATGCTAAAGGATTTTATTTGTTGATTAAGGTTGGTTGTCATTGATGTCAACCCTTGAAGAAATCCCCGCAGCACAAAGGTTTGGGTAATGGGCCCAATATTGTTTGATGTAAAAATGACTCATTATTGTCTTTTCATGGTTGATAATAAGTAAATATGGATGAAATCCAAAGTGGTCCCCTTATGGTGAAAGCCCTCACGGGAAGACGCTTTGCAGAGTAAGAGAACCCATTCTTAATTGTGGAATAATGAGATGAAGGACAATGAATTTTTCAGGTAAACTATCCTATATGGATAGTTCTTGTCATTCCATTTCTAGTGGTATGTGGAACGTCACATAACTCCTCACAGTTAGAGAGTTATGGCCATGAGAAGTTGGAGACCCCGGGTTTGGGTAAGGACCCAAGTTTGTTTGATGGATAAAGATATGAGTTATGATATATTTTCATATAATACTATTCTACATGGATATTACATGTCATTTCATTTCTGGTGGTATGTGAAATGTCACATAACAACTCACGGTTTGAGAGTTATGGCCTTACGAAGTTTGAGGACCCTCATATGTCATCTACAAGCCCCAAAAGGTCAAAGTAGTCAAAGTGGTTTAAGAGATTTTAAAAGGTAAATAATAAAGTGAAGTAATGAATGTATTATAATTCAAAGTGAATACAAAATAAATTTAATGGATAAATTAGAATTGGGTTAACCCTAAAATAAGGAAAGTGGGGTCAAGTGACCTAGAAGATGTTTTTAAGGAAGCTACTTGGAAAGTATAAATAAGAGGCAATGCTCTCTCATTTTAATCACACTTGAGAATATTGAATATATATAGGTGTATGAGGTAACCAAGGATATATAAGCCGAAATTCTGAGGGAAGGTGAAGAAAATAAGGCCAAAATGCAAGGAAGGATAAATTCTTTTGATGGTGCTTTCTAAGGTATGTTATTTACAGGTCATCTCACCATTTTCGCTATAACTTTTTTTCTATAATGATTCAGACCGTGAAATTGTTATTCCATTGAGAAAACATATCCAAGT
>SNQJ01S0011953.1:273617-285947 GCA_010110895.2 Picea sitchensis
TGATATAGTTACAGACATCTCCAAGGGTGACCTAGTTCTATTTCCTCATGTTGTTTTTCGGTCATACCTTGAAGATTTCGATGAGTACTCCTTTGAGCACTTGGGTTTATCTTATGAAGAAGATTGTCAACCACCATTGTGCTCAAATCTTGATAGAGGTGAGGACATTGTTTTCCCAAAGCAGGGTATTAGTGAAAAGGTTCCCCAGTCCCCTTCGATTACTTTATCTCATTATGTCATTAAGGGTGTAGTTGGGAAACATGTCCCTTGTTTTGAGTTTTATCCTAGGCAAAACCTTCTTTTAGAATTCAAGGGCAAGTTGAATACCTTAAAAAGAAGTTTATTACCTCAATTTTTCATCCTTCCCTTGAGAAATTTCCAATCATCCTCTAGGTTCCTGCTATTTCCTTCCCAGACCTCAAATTGTGAAGACATCCAAGATAGCTAAACTCCAGACTCTTTGAGTCAGCCTATTGAACCTTTGATTTTTCACGATCCCTTTCTGAGATGGATTGAGCACTTTCCTAAAGGTGTGAATTGGCATGAGTTTGTCCCTCCCTCCCGCCTCCATGAGTTAGACTTTACAATTTCTGATGATGCAGTACATTTTCTAACTCATGTTATTTTTGTGCTTAATTTATCATTGTTTCGGTTTATGATGAAGCACAAAGGAAAGTATCATGATACATTGCTAGGATGGTTTCATTAGCTATTTGACTACACCTAGCATTCAACCAACAGGTAAGTACAGGTAAGTAGGTAGGAATTTTCATTCATTGTATATACCATATGCATTTCATGCTAGAGTAGTTGTATTTCCATTTGTATATATGCTTGCTAACTTTCATTTTTTGTACCATATATGAGCCAGGGGTGATATCACCACCCCAAATGATTACTAATAAATTTTGTTGAGATCAAGCAGGTCACGGGTCATGCCAGAGATGTTGAGGTTCTCATGCACTCTACAATGAGCACATGTCCCCGAGTTGGAGCCAGATGTCATCCCCTAGCCTAGGGATAACTAAGGAGATTATGTCTCGAGGCCCACAGGTCCTAGACATGGAGTACCAAGAGCCATATTGACTTAAGCCTAGCCCTGGAGGGCCCATATTTCTTATTTAGCGCCTCCATCTTGTCAGCAACATCAACATCCATCCCATTGGACTAGTCCTTCAACAGCAGTAAGTCTTTCTCCATGAGGTAATGAGTCTGGGTATCATGGTATGTGTCACTCTGATTCTCAAAACATTTGAATATGTGAATTTAATTCTTTTTCTTCTTATGTGTGCTTGGAATTTATGCCTTTCCACTTGTCCATACCTGGGGGGAATGACGGGATGCCCTAGCAAGTTGGTTCCCTTAGGATTTGAGTTGCCACTGGGTGGGTTCATGAAAGGTCATCATCCACTCCCACCATACTTGTCACTTTTCATCATTTTTTCTCTCATCCATCCCCTACATTGGTTCAGCCATTGGGTTTGCCAAGCTAGCAAAGGGTTGTACCTTACCTTGTGGGAAGAAGGGGCTAAAGGCCCAGAGGGTAAAAGTAGTTGGCAAAAGATAAAAGCCAAAAGAACAAAACCTTCAGATGCTTCACCCAAGGATCCCCGAGAAAACAATAAAAGACTTCTCAACGATAAATGGAAGGACCCATAAAATAATAAAATCAATAACTAGTTGGAGGATATGGGGTCTCGTCACGAACCAACCTATTAGGTCCATGGGCATGTAGTGGTATGACACTACCATTCAGTTGGTCACCACACCAGGGTAGTGGGTCTTGGTGGCATAGCCAAGAGAAAGGGGGTCTCATCACGAGACAACCTTCTCATCTCCATGAAATGCTTGTGGGTAACATTGTCACCACTGGTTACCACGCCAGCGCAGTATCCCCTAACTAATCCCTTGAAAGAAAAAGCAATAAGGTAAAAAGGTAAAAGGCATTGAATGGGCTTAGAAACATTTGCATCCATGACAAGGTGTAGCTCACCCTCTTCAAAGGCACCCACAGGTAAGCCATACATTTCACTGTCATCACTGCACCCATTGCTCAAACATCCCCATACCATCTCATCCACTTGCATGACCTGGATTTGCCTTCACTTGGAAATATCCCACGTCCAATGAGAATTAGCCCAGTAGGACCTCCTGAAACCCTCTCCAAACCTGGCTTGTAGAATAGTATAACGTCTTTGAGCACTTGTCTGGGAAAAGGGGGTTTTATGCACATGTTTAGATAACTTGATTATTAGACATGATTGACATTGATATGATCCATGTGACTTATGAGTTGATGGAGGGCGTACTTGTTTTTGTTACAAGGCCACACTCGACGGACAGGTACACATGGGGAGATGATTAATTCAGACCTCCATAGGGCTAAAATCCCACCAGATGATTGTTGAGACCCCAGCCAGGGGCAGAAACATATTAGAGGCTTGCACCGGAGAGAGAGGAGGACGTTCCACCAGAGACAGACTGGAAGGCATGGACCCAGGGGGGTCTTGGCCTCCCACTAAGACATTGGCCTTAGAAGGCCCATGACGTCACCTTTGTGACCCTTGACATCACCCAACATTTGATGGACACTTTGGAGGCAGTTTTGTGCCAAGTGGCATGTGTGGCTTGATCCAGAGGCCTTGGGAGGCCTAACGTTTTGCTCCCAGAGGCCAGTGTTTCTCCTGAGAGGCCCAACATCACCCGAGAAGGGCATGACGCCACCTTTTCTGCTTGATTTAGGGTTTAATTGGTCATTTTTATGTAAAAACTGGATATTACATGTATACTGGCCATGTTGGCCTTTTTGACCTAGTTTGTAAATTAAAGGTCATTGTAACTGTATAAATAAGGGTTTTTTCCTTTGTATTATTTCATCATCTTTCACTCACACAAGTGAGGTCTGAAATTTGCGCCCTACTTAGGGTTTATTGTCTGAAATTTGGTGCGCACTTCTTGCAGGAGGCTAAATTTGGTGTTTCTTGGCATTTTTCTTGGTGGAAAATCTTCAACTAAGATATTTGTTAGATTATTCTTGGTGGATGTAAGTGAACTTCTGCAATCCTTCTTTGTTTTGAATGGTTATGGTATATTTACTTTGCATTCATTCCAAGATTATGAAATTGCTAGTCTAAAACCCCAGGAGAACAAGCACATGTTATTGTCCTTGTCTTAACAATTTTTCACCTACTAGATTATGCTAGAAACCCCACTTTCTTGAAGCACTGTGCTAAGGGCCCTACCATTGTAGCACCCTGGCATCATTTGCTTCATCAAGCCATCATTTACTTCATCCTTCAGCTAAAGAAGGAGGAAAATCGCTAGGGCCTAGGTTTACCTACTTCCTAGTGGCTATTTTCCCCTTAGGGTCTAGTGATTGAGGCCTTGGGTTACCAACACCTCAATCATTGACCTTCTTGTCTCTAGCTCTCAGATTATCATTTTTTCCTTTGTGTTTGTTGTTGCAAAGTTACTCCATTATCCCTAAAAGGCACAGATTTAGACCTTGAAATTGATTAATTGATGAAACCAACCCTCAACTTTTTTACCTCGAGCAACCTACTAACCTTTCCTAACCCTAGATTAGACTAATTCACTAACCTTCTTGCTATTGTTACAAAAGTAAGCTACAACCATTTATTACGGCAGTAAAAGCACTTAAAAGCAATTGTAAAGTTGATTTATACACTGCCTAATTAGCTTCTGACAAATGTTAGTACATTGATATTATTGAGTTATCTTTTTTGGTCATTGTGAAGCTATTGTCTTATAAACATTGTTGTTATAAAATAATGTTTGCTTCATCATACATCAACTATTGCTTTTATTGATAAGTCCATGGTTTTATGAAGTACTAACATCAAATTGTACTTGCAAAAGATATTGTTTTCTTGTTGCTTTGTTCTGGGCAGGTACATCTAAGCACATCATTGCTTCATTGGTTAAAACCTTGGGAATTTCTGATCAATGTGACTTGTGAGAGGGGATACCTTTATAGACACTTTAACCTTTGCCTTCTGAAACCCCCAAGTCACCGGGGACGTCTCCTCTGGGCCATCAACCCTAAAGAGAAAGAGGTATCTTATTAAGGTGACAGTTATAGGATAACCTCATGTTACGCCAATTGTCCTCCCTTAGCCTTTCCCTTTGGGACAAGTACAAATTGTGCGATAACAATGACCATCTTGAATATTGTCTTCTTTATCTTTTTGAAGCTACAATGCGACTCCATCTATCAAATTCTTACATCCTTCTTCAATTATATATTGCATTTCTTATTTTACCTCATCAATATTTAGGGCTTCCTCAACCTTCTTGCAAATTTCCTCTTCAAGTTTTTTACAGTATCCTTTTCAATTTTTGTGGTAATATTTTCATCCATATTCTTTGATTCACACTCTTGTAAACATTGTTTCACATTCTTAGCATAATTAATAAGGTCTCGATTATGCTTATGCAACTTTTTGATTTCTTCATCTTACTTTTTCAATTATTCCTTTGACTCATCCTTTTCCAACTTTCATTTTCTAATATTTTCTTATTTTAATTTTTGGACCTCCTTCATCAATGTTTGAATAATGGATTACATCTTGGCAAACTCGTCATCTTTCTTTCTAAGATGTTCTTTTAGCTCTTCATTATCCTCTACAATTTGGAAACTTTTTTTTATTCATTCAAATTAACTTAAATTGATGCATCTTCTTCGTTTTTGTATCGTTTATCCATTTATCACTTAAATACTTTTTCAAACTCTTCCCACTTGGAGCCTTTGGTGTCCTTATCTAGACTATACCACCAATCCCTAGATTTACCTTCCAAATTTATTTTTTTCAAACACACGGCATGAGGCTTCTTTCTCTACAATACAAAACCATTCCATAGGATCAATTTCATTTCATCTTCATCTCCTCTAAATATAGGTATTGTCGCTGATTCTCAATTGAAGTCTAACCCAACCATCAACTTATAGCCTCAATATATTAACAATAATGATCTCGAATAGTTGTGATCATTTTCTTAGTACARTATCTCATGTTTTCTCTTTCCAATGATTTGTGAATGACTCAATCGGACATCTCAATCAAAAGTTATGATAATTTTAAGTTAACATACCCTTTTAAACCCTAAATTGGAGATTATCTTATTAGTCGGCCTTTCTCTTGATGTATCAGTGAAATTTCAGCACTTATGAGTCTAAAATTTCAACCTATAGTACATTGATATGTCTTCTTTGCAATTCCATGGATTTGACCAATTTTTTTTTCCAAGTGAAAATTATGGTAACTTTCCCAAAACTTGCTAATTTTTGTCCCTTTCGAGAGAGCAAACTTGTACGACATGCCATGTTTCCATTTTTTCTGATATGATTATGAAATTTGAACCTAAAACACTATCATACTCCTTCTAATGAAACTAGTGGCACTCATTTTGGATTTTTCTAGAATAAGATATGACTCTTTTACCCATAACACGTGTTTGAGACTAGTGTTAAGACTAGTCAAAAAGCCTAACTTCCACAACATGTAACTTGAAAAGTATCAAAATCTAACATTTTTACCACAGTTAGCTTGTTATATCATCTCGAGCTCTCAAAAATTTCATTGTCTAAAAATTCCCAAAAATATTTTATATAGAAACTACTAACATGACTCATTCGAAGGAGCCAGACCCGAGGATTGTATGCTCTGATACCAGATGTTATGCAACAAATACTTAAGATAGCACAATAAGCTAGAGTACACACTGTGTAAACCAAATATGAACATTAACCACAAATCCAAGATAGATAAGAGAGATGAGTTATGTGATAACCCCTTAAAGAAAGGAAAACCTCCACCAAATACCCCAATACATTCATACATACGAATCACATCTTCCTCAATAATCAGTATGTGATCTTTATAAATACCTACTCACACATTTCATGTGTGGCCCCTTTATTAGGACAACCATTATTACATATAAATTTATCCCATCACATATACATATAACCTTGTATATGCCCCCTTTAGGGTCATATCATATACATTTAACCCCATATATGTCCCCCTTGGGGTCACATCACATAGTGACAAGGGGGTCCATGGAATGTTGAGAAAATACTAGGTTTAACAAACATTATAATGTCTAGGGTGACAATCATGAGGTAAGAGGTACAAAAAATGATGGGGGACTCGATGGGGGACTCGTGAGTTATGCTAGATGAATTGATGAAGGCAAGACAAAAGTCAATGCACCTGTGGGAGTTAGAAGGAAAAATCCCAAAGAGAAAAGACTAAAGGACTTATTGCGTTCCTTGCAAAGCACCTCGAAAGACGATTTTGGAGAGCTTCCAAGTCAAGGCACAAATATTCTTGTGACAGTGTCAAAGGAGGAAATATTACCTAAGATATCTATGATCTCAACATATAATAGGTTGACAAGTTGAGGAGCCATTCACAAAAATTGGAGAAAGGTTTGTAAGAAGGAGTTTAGGGTTGAGAGATCTATTAGAGTTCTTAGCAAATTCTAGATATGGAGAATAAAACATTAACTTGAAGGTTTTTTGGCAAAAAGACTTTAGAAAGGTCTATGGAGTAATGATTGATATAGTATGGAAGTCATTTCTTGGATATTCTCCTAGTTTTCATCTTATGGTCAAAGGTTGGTTAGATTTTACCTTCATATCAAAGGAAGATGTGGTAAATATTTTAGGCACTTGTTGGCTACGGGGTTCATCATTTTTTACTCTAAAGTAGTGGTCTCCTACTTTGACCCATAGAGAGATATGAGCTCAACTCAAGATCTATGGGTTAATCTCCCATGACTTCCTTTGGAACTTTAGCCATCAAAAATCTTGAAGGAAACCAGTGATAGTTCAGAATCCTTTGTATAAATAAATGATGGTTTCAAGCAAATCTCCTAAAGGGTGGTGGCCTAGATTCTAGTTGATTTGGACTTTAAATATGGGTTACTAGAATTAATTGATGTGGAGACAGGGCAATGGAAGTATATGTAGCCACTAGATTATGCAAGGGGTCTATTTAAATGTGCTTAATGTCAGATTTATGGATTGTAGTCGAAGAATGTGTCCATGAGTTATCCAAGTGTGTGCATAGGAAAAAACCACATCACCATTGATCACTTTATAGGTGAAAGAGAATCCCATAGAGGGGAATAGCCTATCGAAAGAGGAGAAAGTGGGTTCAAAAGAAGCACAAGAAGAGCGATGGAATGAACCCTAACACAAAGTACTCTAGATTGAGGAAAACATTGAGGGCATAGTTGGGGAGGAGAATATGTCGAAGGCCTACTTTTGGGAAATTGCAATAGGCCCAATGGCCTCATTCATGAGCTAACAAAAATATGAAACAATGGTATATATGGGTCACCCACGAGGTCTTTGCAAATAATATGAGTTTAGGATTCCATCCTTACCTCGAGATGTTTTGTAAGTAAGTATTAATTGAAGCTTTCCCAAGAGTAATGGTTAGACCTAAGGGATAGTCACTCTATGTCGTCTAGTTGTGTTACCAAGGGAGGGGGGAAAATATGTCAAAAGAAAGGGCTTGAATTGGTTAGACGCTCTAGAGGGATTGAAATAAAACATCAACATCTTCACAAGCCCCTTATACCTCATCTCTATGAAGGCCCTCTTTATTACCCATCCTTTCGTTACATCATCATAGAAGGGTTATGTGAGTCTGGGAAAAACATCAATATCATCTCAAACCTAGGAATAAAGATACATAATTGGATGAGGTTGGAATAGGGGACGGTCTTGGCTATGATGTAAGAAGAGAGAGAAACATCACCGACATGGGGAAAAATTCCTTACTTGGCCATTCTCAAGAGAAAGCTTGAGAGAGATTCATAAAGGGAAACAATAAACCATAGTCAGGGCCCTTAAATCATGACAAACCATGGCACTATTAAACCATGATTGTGCTATCTCTAAAACATCAGGGGGTTGGGCAATGCCCACAGACTAGTAACAATTCATAAAATTGACATTTTATTGGTTCAAGAGATGATGGGGGGAGGAAGGAAATTAGGAACGACCTTTCCATAATCATAAAAGATTGGGAATTCTTGTATATCAATGTTGAAGGGGGGTCTGGGGGTTTAATCTCAAGGTGGAAAAAGAGATATTTGCACTCGTTAACTTTGTTTTATTTGTATTGAGGATAAGCATTAAACCATTCTCCTTGGAGACATGAAAATCTAACTTTGTGATCAACATCTATGGACCTTATGAGAATATGGTTTACGACTGGGAGAATATATTATCAAAATACTTTTTGAAACATGACATGCTAATACTTGGATGTGATCTAAATTGCACTCTCAAAAGGGTTGATATTTGAGGGAGAGTAGCAAGGGTTGATGCTTTAGCAAGTTTCTTCGCTCACAAGATAGAGGAGGCATGGATAGTAGACGTGGAACCAATAAAATTAGTGTCAGCATGGAGGAACAATCGAACAAGGGACAACTCAGTATTCGAAAGGCATAATAGGTTCTTAGTATTAGAAGTTGTAATGGTGGATGATGAGAGAATAAGATCATGGGTTGAAACATGAGGTGAATCTAACCATATCCTAATCCTTCTTCTATTTGACAAAGAAGAAAGGAAATCACAAAGTCCCTTCAAATTCAATCGATGTGGCTAGAGGATGAAAAGTTTAATGAATTAGTGAAAAAAAAATGGAAATGTTTTGATGATTCACCAGGGAAACATCAAGCTATCAATTCACAACAAGTCTAAAGAAATTCAAGTAAGTTGTATTTGCTTGGGCACATAAGAAAATTTAAAACATAGACTAAGACTTTGTTTCAATGGAAAATAAAACTTATGAGTTTTATGAATAAGATTTTGAGGGACTATTTTTAGATGAATCCAAATTGAGGCTAAGGAATCTAGAGAAATTTCAAATGGAATTATGGCGGCAAAGGAAGCACAAAGTGTAAAAAGAGCATGGATATTTGGTTGGTCAAAGGGGATGAAAACACAAAATACTTTCATAACTATGCAAATCATATGAATAACATCAATACAATGTAGAAACACTAAAGGGGATGGCATTGCTACAATAATTTCAATGATATTATTGAGATGGTGGTTTCACATTTGCAAAGTTTATATAAAGAGACGACGAGGGAAAATATAGAAAATATATTAATACTCATCTCCTTTTTCCTTAATTTTGTAAGTGATGAAACAAACAACTTGTTAATGGAAGAAGTCAAATAAGAGGAAACAAAAGTAGTCATGGTATCTATGTAAAAACAAAAGTCTAGGCCTTAATGGATGGACTGTAGAATTCTTCATTAATGGTTTTTACAATTTGTTTGAGCAGGATATAATTAGGGTTGTCGAGGAGACGATGTATTAGGGAAAGCACTGAGATTTTTAATTCCATCTTGTTAGCACTAATCCCAAAGAAGGATAATCCCTGGTCCTTTGAGGATTTTAGACCTATCTCTTTATGAAACTTTGTTTACAAATAACAACAAAGGTTCTAGCCACTAAGGTGGAGACAATATTCTTTGATACTATATCTTATGAACAATTTGTCTTCCTAAATAGAAGACAAATTCATGAGGCCATACGAGTGGCTTAAGAAGGTTTCCATTCATTAAAGTGAAGAAACTAGAAACACTTATATTGAAACTGGATCTTTCAAAGGTTTATGATAAATCTAGTTGGATTTACTTGATATTGGTTTTGCTTCATGATACAGGTTTCAAATTACAAACTGTAAATTGGATTATGGGATGTTTAACCTCTGTCTCTTTTGTTGTGTTAATAAATGGTTTAGCTTCATGTTTTTTCTCTCTCACTAGAGGATTGAGGCAAGGTTGTCCTCTATCACTGCTACTTTTTCTTTTAACAACAGAGACTTTGTTTACAAATAACAACAAAGGTTCTAGCCACTATGTGAGTATTGGGTCTTTTGATACATATCTATGAACAATTTGGTTTCCTAAATGGAAGACAAATTCATGAGGCCATACGAGTGGCTTAAGAAGGTTTCCATTCATTAAAGTGAAGAAACTAGAAACACTTATATTGAAACTGGATCTTTCAAAGGTTTATGATAAATCTAGTTGGATTTACTTGATATTGGTTTTGCTTCATGATACAGGTTTCAAATTACAAACTGTAAATTGGATTATGGGATGTTTAACCTCTATCTCTTTTGTAGTGTTAATAAATGGTTTATCATGTTTTTTCTTCTACCAGAGGATTTGAGGCAAGGGTTGTCCTCTCTATCACTGCCATTTCTTTTCTTTTAACAATGAAGGTTTAAGTAGGGCTATCATGGAAGCAAGGAGGAGAGGAGTTCTAAAAGGGATAAAGGTAGGCAAGATTATAGATCTCACACATTTATTACTCGTTGATGATATACTTTTATTATGTGATGGAACACTTAGGGGTGATACAAGGTTAAAAGATATATTAGATATCAACAATATTTCTATGGGAATGGAGATAAATATCTTGAACTATTCAATAACATTGAGGAGGCTCAAGAAAGATTGCTTTTGCAAGTCTTTCCCTTCCAAGGATCGATTTACAATAAGGGATAAAGTATCTAGGGTTTATCTTGAAACCAAACGATTATGGGATTAAATACTAGAGTTGGTTAATTGACAACATTGACAAGAGAGTAGACTTGTGGTGTAGTATATGGGTTTCTATTTGATCCGCCACAGAGAGAGAGAATCAACAAGAGAACACAGATCTTGGTAAAATGCTCAGATGATATACACAATATAAGTTGGAACAAACACCATCAATCCTTGCATTTGATTCCATAGCTTCCTTTTACAATGGATATGAAACAAAAAGCAGGAAATGCGGCTCCACATAACATGTTTCTGAAAACAAAAACAAAAATCTACGCAACCCAAAATAAGGAGGTGCCCAACCCCAGTCTAGCTACTATTTTATAAACTTTATTAATTAAGACTTTGTCTTTAGAAACATAACATACCACTACAAAAAAAACACTGACTCTATGACAACAAATGGAACTGGAATAAACGAGGACCGACAAAGCTAAAATCATGGTGTGCCCTGCTCCATGGTATGCCCATGTGTCCCAATTCCTCCCTGTCTAGAGCCAAAATCATCCCCTGCTTTCGCCACCGGGTGAGGAACAATTATTTTTGGTTTGTCTGTTGAAATCCATCTTTCTTTTTTTGGAGTATCTCCTTTTCTTCCCACCARATATGAAATACACTCGGTAAAACAAGTCTGGTAAATGCACTGCTCCAGAATGGTATCTTCTAGAAGTGGYAGTTGGAAATATGGAATGTTATCCACTGGATGTTGCACTGGAACCACTTCTTTGAGAAGAGATGGTTCAAACAACTTCAGATTGTTGAGGTTCAAAACATCATGAAYTCCCAACTGTGGTGGAAGATCTAGATGGTAGGAATTATCACCAATGCGTTCTACCAKTGTGTATGTTCCATATCGCAAAGGATGCAACTTATGATGTTTCCCTTTGAATCTATGTTTGTTCAACTGAAGCCACACTTTATCTCCAGGTTGGAAAACCAACGGTGTTTTGTGCTTATCATGTCTTGCATTGGTGCAAGCTTGGGCAACCTGCAATGCTTCTATTACCTGCGCATGACGGTGAGCAATTATCTGTATGTATTGTTGAGTGGATATTTGCTCTTTTTGTTGATGTATCGATCCCTCAGAAGAGAGCATCAAGGGAATCTCAAAAGGGGCCAAAGGTTGGGAACTGAGACAGACTTAAAATGGGGAGTAACCAGTCAATGAATGGGAAGCCCAATTATAACTATGTTGGATAATGTGTAGGTAGGTGTCCCATTGTTTGTTCTTCACAAAATAGGTGTAGAGGGAGTGAACTAGAACTCGATTAACCACTTCGGTTTGGTCGCCCATTTGCGGATGGAATGTCATAGAGAATTTGAGGTTGCAGCCAAGAAGAGGCCAAAGGGTGCACCAAAAAATGCTAAGGAAATGAGAGTCATAGTAAAAAATAATGCTTTGAGGTAAGCCAAAGTGTGGCCAGACATTGTGAAAGAATAGCTCAGTAGTTTGGACAACATAATTAGTTTTGTAACAACGGATAAACAGAGCCATCTTTGAGAAACGACAAACAACAACCTAGATTGCATCATGCTTGCAAAGATGTAACAACCCTAATTAACTATTTATTTATCATGATTAAATATTTGTTTAATAAATATCAGTTTAATAAGTATTAGATTAATAAATATTATTCTAATAAACTATTAAAATAGATTTTATTTCTTTTTATTAATTATGAAGACTTAGTTAATAATACAATTGTATTGGTAGATGGACCC
>SNQJ01S0011954.1:21545-37815 GCA_010110895.2 Picea sitchensis
ATTTAGTCACAAGGTGTATATGAGAATACAAGAGGAAATGATTAATATGTTGAATGAAAATAGTCGGGATGATGTTAAGCTCAACTATCCACATTCAAGATCTACAACAGTATTGAAACACTTTTTTGTTGGATTAAAAAATGTCTGTTGATTTATTACATTTATTTGTATATTGATTTATTTATATTTTATTAGTTATAGATATATAACTATATGTTTGTTTATTTCATTAAAGATGTCAAAGAAGAATGCAAATGGAGTACCTTAAACCTTCAAAAGTTTTATTCAAAAATCCAGGCTTGAAAGAGAAATAATGAGACATGTTCAAACTATTGAACTTGATGACACCCTTGATCACTACATTTGAAATGGACTCGACACTAGTCAATATAAATTGATATTAGGCGATTGTGAACAAATTTAAAATATTGTTCCTAAAAAAGAATACTCCCTAGTTATTGTGGATATCTATCATGGTTATAATATCCAAAACATTGGATATGATACTGAGCCTTATACTTACCAAGCTTTCAATAAAGTGGTTATGGGATTTATGGAATTCACAAAATCACCATTTTGGAGATTTATGTTTTTTCATTCAGACACACAACAAGGATTAATGCAATCAAGCTTCAAGGGAAAAGAAAAGACAAAGATGCAATTTATTTGGTAAGATATTGAAATTTTATGTTTAGCGATTAAGATTAGAAATCAATTTTATTAATTCTCAAGTTAATTGAATTTACACTTATTTATGTTACATGCACAAGCCTAATATTCAAAGCTCCAATAGAGAACCATTTACATGTGATATTGAGAGTATACATCTTGCAACCTCGACAAAAGATGATTCTTATAATTCTATTCGTGTCAATGTAAAGGATGGAGGGAAGCCTAGTAGTTTGTTGGTTTACAATGTTGTGGTTAGAAAGCTAACATACGAGGAAAATTATTTGAAATGAGAGATTATTAACATTTATAAAAAACCACAAGCATTAATTAATTATCTTATAGATACATTTTCAAAAGAAGGATATTGGATTTTGGATTTGTTATTGGGTTCATGTAAGAATTATGATCTGACATTTATGTAATCATAATTCAATATTTAATATTTTTAATTTATGTTGTTTTAAATTATTTAACTTAATTATTTATTTTGTATTAGGTGATTAGGTACAACACTAGCGTGTTGCTTACAAAAAGAAAGAAATTGCATAGCCATTGAAAGTGATCCACTACAATGCAGTTTTATTCAACAACGAATTAATGTTATTCCATATCTTCCTGATGAAATGCAAGAATTTGTCTTGAGGAAAGGATATTTTAATGAATCAAAGGTGGAAAAAATGTCAATTGAAACTCAAGTACCATTAGGAGGATTGAATGGAAATGATCAATTTGGAGAACTTGCACATATCAAAGACCCAATGGAAGAGAAAAATGACACAATGGAAGCACAAAATGATGTCCAATAAGATGATAATGTGTCTGTTGAGAATGATGAATTTGGAATATATGATATTGTTGATTATTTTTAATATGCCATTGAAAACGATACTCAATTTTGCAAATTTTTTATTTGTAACTGTAATGTTTTGACTTTCAGATTTTAAAATAAGAATGAATATGTATCTATTTTTGTTTTATGATGAATATTTTTTATTATTTTATTTTTATGTGAATCACTATACTAGGGAAAATGACATTAAATGTTTTCATTTTTTTACTTCAACTGTATAAAAATATGGAAAAAATTGTTAATTTTGTTTTTTTAATTTTCACTTTTTTTGTTCAATTGTGTCCATAAAATACTTAATTTGACATGTTGTTTTAAACGGATAGGTACCAAAATGTATAGTTTTTTTATTTATTATATATGGATTTAAAATGTATATTTGTTTTGCTAAATATTTAAGAGTAGTGTTATTTAACTACAACTATTTTCTATGTATTGAAGTAAAGGTAAACAATTTGTTAAACATGATATTTACACTATATTAAAAAAGTATGGAACCATAAAATAATTAAGGAGACACAATTATATGAAAAACCTTAATTTCAAAAAAGTAAATGGTATACAACTTTTTTAACATTGAAAGAAGAATGGAAAAATGATTAAAAACACCATTGAAAAAAAAATTAGAACAATTTGAAAATAGATGAAAAAAAAGCATTTAAAAAACTAATGTGGATACATTATGGATAAGAATATTTAAAATATAAAAAAAAACAACCTAAAAAGGGAGGGGGGTGTTGTCGGTAGTACAACTTTTCAAAACGAGGTAAGAAATGTGAACCCCTAAAAAACGAGAACTCTGTAGAGTTCTTTTTAAGTTGGTAACTGTGTTCACTCATCTAGTGTGCTCCAAAACATACAATTGGATGTTCCTCCAAAATCCCCATGCAGTGAAAGTGTCATGCCTATGTGTGCATATTAAACATTCATTTTTTAAATTTGTACTAATTTATATTCAAGCACATTTGGAAATATGTCAATATTAGTTTTCCAATAATGTCAATATCGAAATCTAATAATGTCAATATTGGATTTCAACATTATTGTTTTCCAAGTTGTCAATTGAATTGTAATTTTTATTTTTTTAAAAGATGTGTACTTAAAACGGTTTGACAATTATTTCACCACACCTTGAAAATACCAAATGCATAAGATCTATCAATACTCAATTTTAACACTAACATCATTGGGAATTGATACTTATTAAATTTTAATTGTTGTCTTTTTACTATTTTACTAACCATATAAAATTTAGTACTTCAACTAACCATATTAAAAACCATACTTCAACCAACCATATAAAATATCAAGCACTTTTACACATAGAAAAATAAAAATTCTTTTGTTAACCATAAAAAATATTAAACAATTTTACTAAACGTATTTGAAAACTTGTAGAATGTGTTAGCACCATGGTTTTCATAGCTAAGGTTAGAGGTTTTTCAACAAATAACAAAGTCATGCATGTTAGCACCCATATTGTTTTTATGCCTGGCATCATCTAACATCTCCAAGGGTCAGTTTCAAAATGAAGCTTATCATTTATTATTTCCATTTCCATTTGCAACTACGCGCTGCAAACTTTGTTAAGCGTTGCACAAAACACTTCATCGCGCAAAGGATTCTATCACGCAGTGGATTTCATCGCGCAATGGATTTCATCGCGCAGTGAATTTTTTCGCGCAGTGGGATGTTGTCACGCATAGGATGTTGTCGCGCAGAGGATGTCATCGCGCAGTGGATGTTGTCATGCATAGGATGTTATTGCATAGTGGATTTCGTCATGCAGTGAGATGTTGTCACGCATAGGATGCTTTTGCGCAGTGGATTTCGTTGTGCAGTGGGATGTTGTCGTGCATAGGATTCTTTTGCGCAATGGATTTCTTTGTGTAGTGTGATTTTGTCACGCATAGGATGCTTTCACGTAGAGGATTTTCCTGCGCACAGGCTACTGGTCGCATTGTGCAAATGACTATCTTAGTGGTCAACTTAAATATCAATTTCTGACCAACTCGAGAGGAATTTTGAAAATCCCTGAGAGGTTTTTGTTGAGGAAAAACCAAGTAATAAAAACCTCTCTCATATTTTCAACAGGTGTCATGGATTTGGATATTTGAACGAATATTTGAGCCCTATTTTTCATCTTTTATGATTTCTTGTTTTAGACATGTTTTTGCGACACGCATTTCGGCCAGATGGAGATTAATTTCAAGAAACCGAGAGAGATATTTATTTATAACGAGGTTAAATACAAAAACCTCTCTCAGTTTCTAAAAATGGTTTTTTATTAGTGAGATATGATGTCATATTTAACGCCTATTTTCCTAGTTTGTTGCGCAATCCGCTGCGTTTTTTCTTGTAGGTTAATGTTGCGTAGAAAACTTGTTGTACATGTGTGACAGAGTGTCCAGCAGTGAAAATGATGACTTATCACAACCATAGGGTCGAATGTTGATCATTATCAATGATTGTAAAGAATATATCGGTTACGATTATGATTTGGCAAAGTCGGGTTTCCTATTTTTAGTAAATCCGTTGAAGTTATTGCTCTCTTTCAAAGAAACCAGATCCATGATTCCAGGAGAGAGTAGCTCAACCCTAACAGCCAAGGGTGAAATCAATTTCTATATATGGGGATCATTTTCATGTAAAAGGGGTTGGTTGGCAAAATTGGTAGACAACAACTATTGTATGTAATTTGAGTTTTTTGACCGAAATTTAATGCAAAGGTCCTGTAACTTGATGAGAAGATTCTAGTTGTAGTAGTCGGATGTATTGTGACTCTTTCTTTGAGTATGTGTTTCCTGTCATCTTTATTCATATCTTTTTCTGTCTATTTCAGAACAAATTTTCGAACCTGTGGATTCGTTGCACAGTGCCCCTTGTTCACGCCACTTAGACAAAATGTTTTCTTCTAAAGCTAGCTCTTAATTCGCTCGCAACTATGCTCTGAGTTACTTCCTATGTTTTTCTTCCGCCACACATTATGGTTTTACACTGAAGACTGTTGCTTGCCTAGCCTTATCCTCTCAAGTTCAGTCACTAAGTCATTTGTTTCTGTCATTTCCCTCAAATCGACTCCATAGCCCAAGTCTTACTTTCTTGCGCCAATATAACAAAAGCTCGTTTTATCAAAGGTGTTAAATCTAGCCACTGCTTTCAAAGCCATATCCTGCGCGGAGACCGCGCCTTCCAAGAGAGCCCTCTACAGATCCGAAAGGCTAGTTTCAGGTCTCAAAGTTGGTTGAAAATTTTACCTTCATCATCTGTTTATCAGTTGAACATATTTACGAAGTGCTAACATTCTGGCGCCATTTCTGGGGAACGTAATTGAATAATTTTTTCCTCGGGAAGAACAAAATTGTTTTAGTTATAAGGTCTAAGAGAAGTAGACACTTAGGCACATATCGGTTGTATTTATGCTTTGGAAACTCCACACATCAAAAAATCAATTGAAGGTGATTCTACTGGCAGAAGAATCCAGAGCTAAATTTTTCATGGCGACTCCAATCAAGCTTCAGATGCGATTCAAAGACTCCACTGGAGAATGATACCTGTTGATAGAGATATGGAAGATCAATATGGAAAAATAAGGTACTCGAGCTTAATTTTAGTTCAAGAAGTACTTTTATGTTTTATCAATATCTTCTTGTCCTTTCCTGAGTTTTCCAAAAGAATATTTCTTCACTAACTGCATTCAAATGAATCCCAGATATCTACCCTTGTATATCCTTCATTGCAAACTATAGGTATACCTCTTTCTTGTATAGCCGATATTCACCAAGCTCATTCCTCTGAACCATATGATGTTCATGATCATTCTTGTGAGCTTAATGAAACCAAAGCTGAGCTTGTACCTTCTGTTCTTAATCATGTACCCTCCAAGATTCAAGAAAGATATAGTCCTCTTAAATTGCCTTCCATCCTTCATGACTTTTATCTGAAACTTTATAAGTACCTTCCTAGGTTCAATGGAGAGCTCGATGGACATTCAGCTGAAAAACATATTCAAAGCTTTGAGCATTTTATATATCTTTTTGAGATTGAACATGATGATGTGTCTATGAGGGCCTTTTCTCAATCCTTATAAGGAGATGCCAAAGCATGGTTCAGACATTTGCATCCTCAGTCAATTAGCTCATGGGATGAATTGAGGGAATATTTTCATAGATTTTGGGGTGAGAGAAAGTCATGGAATCTACTCCGTTCAGAGTTTTATTCCATGAGAAGAATGAAAGATGAAACTATCTCAAATTTCGGTAGGAGGTTTGCTAGTCTTTATTATAAACTGCCTAAAGAAGTCCAACCTTCTGAATTCGCTACCATGCTCCATTATGTAACAACCTTTCAATCAAAATTATCTTTTCTTTTGATGGAGAGGAAGTCTATGTCTTTGCAACAGATGTTTAATAATGCTTAGGAAGTGGAAAACAATGTTCAAGCATGTAAGGAGCTACAAAATAAGATTTTGGATGAGAAGTTAAAAGCTGAAGAACATGAGATTGTGCATAACCAAGAAGTTGGTTTACATCCCGATCTTTGTCATCATGAGAAAGAAACTGATTGTTTTATTTATTCATTTGTAGACAGTCAAGAAAATGAATTTGCAAATCAACTTGTTGAAGAGCAAGTTGATGTTCCAAGCTTTTCCTTGTTAGATGACATTGCAAATGTTGCTGATTTTCCTATATATGATGAAGATGAAGATGATTATGATGTTGAATTCCTAGAACAACCAACTTCCTTTTCTCTATCAGAAAATGTTCCTTTTCAGCAATGTAATGAGAGCAATCAACCTACATATCACAGTTACAAAGAAGAAAGTATTGAATCAGCTGAAAAAAATTCTTTACCTTTATGCTTTTCTTCATTTAAATTGTTGAAAGAAAATTCTAAGATCATCATTGAAGCAAAGGAATGTGTGTTGATGACAAATCACACTAATTCACTGGAACAATTTGACAAGAAATTGCAGCAATATTCTCATGTGTTTGATGACCCTATTACTTGTTATGTAGGAGGTCTTGTCAGTTCAAAATTGCATCCATTGGTCGAATATGAATCTAAAAATGAGTATGTTCAACAATCCAAAGAAATTGAAAAATGTGCATATGACAACAGTGAAGAAAATGAAGAAAGTTTTGAATTAGATGAAAGAACTTTTCCATTGTTTTTTGCATCTTTCGAATTGCTGAATAAAAATGTTTATAATGTTTCAAATCAGAATTCCTACAGACATGATATTGAATATGAAGAAAACAGTGGAATTGTAAATGAAAACTATCTTCCATTATGTTTTTCTTCCTTTGAATTGTTGAAAGTAAATCATGAGATAACAGAGGAAGTAGTGAAGTCTGATTACATTCATAGTGACATTGTTTTACATGAGAAAATTGTTATCAGTGAAGAGGACCAACAAATTTCTCATACTTTTAATGACCCCATTGTTGATTACATGGAAAGTTGTTTCAGTTCAGATTTGCAACCTGTGATAAACTACCATCTTGGAAATAAATATGATGGTAAATCAAAATCAGTGTTGGATATGGATTTCTTTCCACTAGGGGTTTCATTTCAGCCAACACTATCTTCTGATTCAAAAGATTGTTATTTCTAGCAGTCTCAACATATTTTTCAGCCTTTTGTGGTAATCAACAGGTTGCATTACATGAAAACGAGAATGCAGTGGAAGGGGTGAAACATGGTTGTTGTTTTGTGCATGTTTTAGAGGATCCATTCGAATTTTTGGTGGAGGCGACAAACAATCCCAATGTTTTTAATTTTTTGAGATTTAAATTTATGGATAAATTTTTGAATGACTTATCAGTAAACAGGTTGTGGAGAAAGCATGTGCAAAGAAACCAAAAAGTGGATAAAGTGCTTGAATGGTTGCATTGGAATTTTGAATTCACTTGACTGACATCTTTTTCAGCAGTTAGGGTAGGTAGGAGTGCGAATAAGCTCGGTACTATGAGCATTTATTTTAGCAATCTACAGTTTTCATTTTCATCTTAGTTTCAGATTCTAGTTTAGAGCATATACAGTTTGGGTTTTCAACGGATATAGATGACAAGTCAGAGAAGATTTTTCAATGGTTCGGGAACATCCCAATGGATAGGCACATGGTCTACTGTTCTTTTCTACCTCACAGGGAGGATAACATCCATGTTGGAGCCAGTTGTTAGCGCCATTATTTTAATAGCTAAGGTTAGAGGTTTGTCAACAATTTTCAAAGTCATGTATGTTAGCACCCATATTGTTTTTATGCCTGGCATCATCTAACATCTCCAAGGGTCAGTTTCAAAATGAAGCTTATCATTTATTATTTCCATTTCCATTTTCAAATGCGTGCTGAAAAAATTTCTAAGCGTTGCGTAGAGCACTTCATCGTGCAAAGGATTCTGTCGCGCGGTGGATTTCGTCGCATAGTGGATTTCATCGCGTAGTGAATTTCGTCGCGCAATGGGATGTTGTCACGCATAGGATGTTGTCGTGTAGAGGATGTCATCGTGTAGTGGATGTTTTCGTGCATAGGATGTTATTGCACTGTGGATTTCATCACATAGTAAGATGTTGTCGCGCATAGGATGATTTCGCGTAGTGGATTTTCCTACGCACGGGCTATAGGTCGTGCTGCACAAATGACTGGTTCAGTGGTCAAATTCAAGATCACTTTCTGACCAATTGGAGAGGAATTTTGAAAATCCCTGAGAGGTTTTTCTTGAGAACAAAACAAAATAATAAAAACCTCTCTCATATTTGCAACAGGTGTCACGAATTGGGATATTCAAACAAATCTTTGAGCCCTATTTTTCATCTTTCATGATTTCCTACTTGAGACATGTTTTTGTGACACGTTTTCCGGCCATATGGAGATTAATTTCAAGAAACCAAGAGAGGTGTTTCTTTATAATGAGCTTAACTACAAAAAACTCTCTCAGTTTCTAAAAATATTTTTTTATTAGTGAGATATGATGTCATATTTAACGCCTATTTTCCCAGTTTATTGCGCAATCTACTGTGTTTTTTGTTGTAGGTTATTGTTGCGTAGCAGACTTGTTGTGAAGGTGTGACAAAGTGTACAGTAGTGAAAATGATGAATTATCACAACCATAGGGTCAAATGTTGATCATGATAAATGATTGTAAAGAATATCTCGGTTACGATTATGATTTCGCAAAGCCAGGTTTCCTATTTTCAGTAATTTCGTTGAAGTTATTGCTCTCTTTCAAAGAAACCAGATCCATGATTTCAAGAGAAAGTAGCTCAACCCTAACAACCAAGGGTGAAATTAGTTTCTATATATGGGGATCATTTTCATGTAAAAGGGGTTGGTTGGAAAAATTGGTAGACGACAGCTATTGTATGTAATTTGAGTTTTTTGACCGAAATTTAATGCAAAGGTCCTGTAACTTGACAAAAAGATTCTAGTTGTAGCAGTCAGATGTATTGTGCCTCTTTCTTTGCATACGTGCTTCTTGTCATATTTATTCATATTTTTTTTATGTCTATTTCGAAACGAATTTTTGAACCTGTGGATTCGCTGCGTAGCGCCCCTTGTTCATGCCACTTAGACAAAACATTTTCTTCTAAAGATAGCTCTGAATTTTCCTGCAGCGGTGCTCTGAGTTACTTCCTATGTTTTTCTTCCGCCACACATTACGGTTTTACACTGAATATTGTTGCTCTCCTAGCCTTATCCTCTCAAGTTCAGTCACTAATTCATTTGTCTCTGTCATTTCCCTCAAATCGACTCCATAGCCCAAGTCTTAATATCTTGTGCCAATATAACCAAAGCATGTTTTATCAAAGGTGTTAAATCAAGCCACTGCTTTCAAATCCATACCCTTCATGGAGACCGTGCCTTTCGAGAGATCCCTCTCCAGATCCGAAAGGATAGTTTCGGGTCTCAAAGTTGATTGAAAAAGTTACCTTCGTAGTCTATTTATCAACCGAACATATTTACAGAGTGCTAACACAATGCATTGCACATCATATAAAACTTTGAGAAACAATAAGGTTTACCATATTTGATCTAACAAGTATTTGTCTAGCACATATTCATATTTATAAATATTTGTAATAATATAGGTCATTTCATTATCAATTACATTTTTTATTTTGGAATTGTCCACAAGCATTGTGTTTCTATAATCATAAACACCCTTAAATTTTTCCCAATAGTATCTAGAGGTTTGAGGTACATATAGATTCCCAACTCCATCAAAATCATTTCAAAGTGTATGATACCAATCTGTTGATGGGTCTTAAATCCATTTAGTTCAACAATAGGAACCAAACTTGCCACCAAGGCCCAATTAGACTCTACAATGTTTAATAGTGGAATTGTTCTCCAGATATTGTGATCCGACCAATTAATCGATGGGCTTTACGTTTTCTTGCGAAGGTATCTCCTTTAGTTGGGACTTTCTCTTTTTGTATTTTCTCTTAGGTGGGACCGAAGTAAGATTGTAAGTCGGTATAAACTAACTTGGCAACAAAATAGAATTAAGTTTAACTACTGGAGAAGAGGCTGAGCTTGGGATAACCCTCTACTCAAGCATGCAAACAACAATTCTATACCACAAGCCTAGTAATAATACGCTAATCATGTGAGCATCAAATTACTTTATGAGATACTAATTATCAAAAAGAAAACACATATGCGATAAAACAAAGGCAAGTAGAATAATCCACCTACTTAATCATCCATTACATGATAGCACAACGATTCATATTCATCATTAAAGAAAAGAACAACAAAACATTGCACCAGATAACTTGACAATAGATTTAATTTATCTTACTCATTACAACATCATTCATGAGACGAGATAGGAAATAGTTCTTCTCCATGTCCAATCACACATGCATTTGATGAAAAAATAACTTTGTCTCTGGTCCATAAGGACTTCTCAATTAAAGCTACCTCAGAAATAGTTCTTAGCAAACCAAAAAAAGAGTTTCTTGCAACAACCATCGACCCTTGACTAATTGGTCGATGTTCTTATTTATAACATAAAATTCAACTGAAAATAACGGCTAAGTGTAGTTTAAACAAAACAAAAACTTGCCACGTGGCATCCTCTTCTAACAGTTTCTTTAACAGTCAACTCAAGATATCACTTGAAAGGGTGACTTTCTCATACTCCAACCAACTGATGAAAAACTCCTCATAGGTTTGGGCCCATGGAAATCTATTTTTTTCCATTGGAGCCACGTAAATTCCTCTGACCTCCACCGCATGCGCCCGATACTTCACTAGACTGATGTTTAACTATTGTAGCACAGTCCGAGCTCTAATCGAATGTTCCATAAATCGTTGCACTTGTCTGGGCACTGTGTCTGTCACCTTTGCTAGCTCTTCGACCCATAATGAATCTTGCTTGGTATGTGATTCGACTATGTCGCACAAGTTGACGAAGTCGTCAGGGGTTCCGAACCCGGGGAGTCCGATAGCCTTCATTTCTTTGTTGATTTTATTCCAATGTTTCTCACATTTGGCCCACTACTCTTGAATTTCCCAGTGTGGCTCCTGAGACATCTTATCCCAATACTCAGTTGATCGCTTCATGCGATCAAGACTGCTTTTTCCCAACATCTAGATGTTGTGTTCTTCTTTATCTCGGCCCTATTGTACTGCATCAATGTATTCGATTATCTCTACATATTGTTGCACCCTTTCATACCACCACTCCATATCCTTTCACGTCGTGAGTTCCATGAGAGTGCCTTCCTAGAGCTCAACTATCTTCGTAGTAAAAAGGTGTTGCTTGTGTGTGAACTTGTTGTAAGCCTCTTCGAACTCGTTTATCAGGTATACCGTGGTCTGAGTGGTTCCCTGATAGTATTCACCCAAGTGGCGCAAATTTTCTAGTTCCTTCAGGGCGGAGATCAGCTCCTTCTCATCTCTTCTAGCTCTGTCTAGGGTGGCATCTAAGATCACTCTCCCTATGCCGATAAGTTCAAATGTTCTATCATTTTATATTTTTATCAACTTTTCCTTTGTAGTGATGAGGATGGAGCGGTCCAATGCAATCCTCCTTTTCTTGGTGGTCCGTTGGACAATAGATTTTCTCTTTTGATCATAAGAAATCACATATATATCAGCTACTTCATCCACAGGTTCATGGATTTGTTGATCACCCCATGTGAGTGTGTATCCCAGACTTTTGGTGGTGTATATTTGTTCAAGATCAGGTTCTTGAACTTCCTCGTTGCACTCTGAAGGCCTGGCCTCTGCCTGTCATTTGTTGGGGATCTGAGTATCAAGCAAAACAGAGGTGTCGGGAGTATACTCGATACTTACTTGTGCATAGGCCATCAAAATGTTGATTTCCTTTTGTGGGGATCCTTCCTCTAGCTCGTCTGGTTTTGACTTGTCCTTCGGACTGTCTGCTCGGGTCTCCGGTGCATTGGGCCTCTTTGTGTCGGGAACACTTTCGAATTTTATTTCCTTTTGTGGCACCTCTTGGGTTTGGAACTTGGGATCAAGAGAAGAAGTATTCTCATGTCCCTTTTCTTCTTGGACATGCATAGGGGTCCCGAGAGATTCCTTTGGGCTCTCATCATCACTATATATATTTATAAAATCACTCAAAGGATTAGGCACGCTTGTTTCCACTGATACCCGACCCATATTTGGTTGATTCGTCACACCTACTAGCGATCTAGCCAGTGGAATTGTGGATTCAAGGTCATCTGACCCATTGATGTTATCAAGGTTTATGAAATTAGGGTCGCTTGGCCCTGTCAGGATTTCTTTTGAGGTATCAGTCAAAATCCCTGGCATCCTGGCGAGGTCTGATTTATCCCGCATCTGATTCATCATATATTGGGCTTGTTGATATATTAGTTCCCCTCTCTCCAGTGCATCCTGAGTCCCAGGGAAATTCTTTTCCTGTACTGGAGTTACCTGGGAAATCTTTTCTATTTCGGTGGCTTCCTGGGGAGCTTCGAATGCTTTGAATGATTCAGATGCTATCGTTTCTTATCTGGCCCTGAGGACCTCTTGAGCCGATTGTTCCAGGACTATTTCTTACTCATCCAAACTCATGGTCTTGAACTTGGTTGCCTTAGGGTCAACCGTCCTTACCACCACCTCATCCCATTTTTGAGCATTTTCAGTGAATATCTCATCTTCAAACCTGTCATGGGTGTATGGCCAGTAGGAAGATACTTGTGATGCATGCTTCAAGACTAAACCTTTTGGGTTGTGCTTGCGAAAGAGACCAGTATGGAATTAGAACTCCAATTGATTCAACCCTTCCTATTTGGCTAGAGCATTGTCTTTTACCATGTATAAACCTATATGGAATCCATAAGGTATGAACACTCGCTTCTTATCTTTTACCAGAGTAACATTATAACCTTGAAGGATGGTCTGGTAACAATTTTCTCTAATTACTAGTCGATTGGGGACATACATAGGTAACAGATGAGGTGCTCCGGTGGCACTAAAAACCATGATGTAGGTATCGCTCTCATCTAGATACCAGTGGCCAACTTTCAAGACAATCTTTTTGGTTGCATTTGATATCCTTGGGCAATCCTTCTTGAACAACAATAAATAAATACGTGTGATGAATTGATCACATATGAGAGAGTAGGATTTATTGTACCTGTTCTCCCACAAGATGTTGAAATATACATGGACCGAGAGTTTTGAGATGTGCCAACTTAAGTTCATTCCAGCAAAGACATTTTTGGCACAGATGACGTCCAATAGATAAGATTCCATGTAGAAATATGGAATCTCTCCTTCCTTTAGTGTCTGATATTTTCGTATGCAGGTGCTCATCTATTTGGAAAGGATGGCACCCCAGTTAAAACCTATTCCAGAAATGGCTACTGTATAAGCTAAAGGCATCCAAGCCTATGAGAAACTAGATCAGTTTTTCTCCCCATGCAATTGGCAGAGGAGGGCCATTATATAGATGTACGGATCCCTTAGGTTGGCCTTCGAGTACCAGTCAGAGGTATGATTGGTAAAAATTTTATCCTCTCTCCACCACGACGCCGTCACCTTGTCGGTATCGTGTTTCTCATAGAAGATTACAACAAAATCGTTGTTTATCCACACTTCCACTGGAAGGAAAACCTCGACACACCCGCCATTGTTGTCATTAATCCATCATCTTTTCATGTCAGTGTAATCGATAAGCCACTTCAGGAGTTCTATGCAAGGGAATACCGAAGTCCTGCTCGCCACCATGTGCAGATATTCCTTTTGAACATTCAGGAGGACTTCATCGTCGGGTTTTCTTGTATCGGGATAATTGTGTGGGGTATATTCGGGGAATTCCTCCTGCTTGATTTTATTGAAAATTTCTTCCCAACACGCAAACACTATCTTGGTCCTGATGTTCGCCTCTGTGTCTCCAAAGGCCGAAGGCTGAGCGAAAACTTCCTTGGTGGATGTCTTGATGACGGGCACCAGTTTTGGAGCAAAGTCCAGTTGTTTTGCGACAACTAGTGAAGAGCCTTCTCCTACCTCTGGTTCCTTTAGCTTTGGCACTCTCAGAGATTTCCCGATGGTAGGTTTCTTCGGAGTCATTGTTCCTGTAACTGAAAACGATCCTTTAGGCATGTGTACAGGATAAAATTGGATGAAAACATATGATATGAAGCATAAAACACCCATAGACTGATACATACTTGTAGTTCTTGCTAACTATTGTTTAATACTCACTGAAAATTGGAATCTTTCCATGGATTGATTGTCTCGCTCCTCTAGATGTTTCAAACTTCTTTGCACACAGAACAATCTTGTTTACAATGACTCAAAAGGATTTAACGTGAGATATTCTACTAGTCGTATCAATCAATTAATTCGCGTGATGAGTGAAATTCAAAAGAACCTACTGTTGAATCTCTGCAAATAAATTCTACATGAGTTGACGGCAGGGTCACGGAGGGTGATGCACTGTATCGACATGTTCAAACGGTATTTTTTTTATTCATGCACGAATTAAAAACTAATGTAGGATTTTGGAATTAATTAGTTCTGTAAATGGTTCAGATCCATCGTATCTTAGAGTTAAAACGTCCCCTCGCATCGCTCTCTAAGTGGACAGGTCAGGAATCGGCGATATCCTTATTTATGTTCCCGTTGGCATCCTCCATAGAAAACCTCTAAAACCAACTGATTTCATCGTACGATGCTGACGTGGGAAAACTGATTCGGGGTGCGACGTGGGTCCTGCGAGCTAGTAATGACTCAGGAAAAACTAGATCGTATGTCTAACTACTCAGGAAACAACAGGTGGAAAAAGAGGGTAGCTGGTTTGGCCATATATCTCATTCAGATTCAGGTCTTTCGACAGGAGACGCGTATTAAAATAGACCTGGGATTTTCGAGGCCGAAAGGTATCGGGGGTCGGAAATCGGGGATTGACTCATCACGTCCTCTATGGGCTATCCTTCTAAAACTCATTGATGCTGAAGTTATCGGGGATAAACCTTCAAAGATATTTCCACAACGTCATTTCCTTGTGGGTTACATCCTTGAAATCTCCCGATACCTAAAACATTTTGGAAATTGTTGATCAACGACATTATTTCATTCTTTGTTCGATGCTTTCTCTTGTCACCTTTTACCGATGCCGAAAGGGATCGGTCATCGATCATATCCTTGAGTGACGCTTGTCACAGAAGAACAAATTTTGTTTACCGACGCCGACGAAGATTGGCGCTCGGCGACCTCGGTTCTTTTGAGTGGTCTCCTTTCATGCTTAATCCTTTCCGATGCCAAATTTCTTAAGTGCGTCGGGGAGAAGTCTTGACTATCAATTCTTTAATTAAGTGTTAGTATTTCAATTTATGTGTTTTCTCATGCTCAAGCAAACTTTGAGAGACTTAAATGAGAAAAAAAAGTGACAAGCAAAGGAAACATTTTTCATACTAAAGTAGAACCAGACAGTCCAAAAGATCAAGTGCTACCCAAAAAGTAAAATTTGACATAGTTTTTTAGGGTGTGTTGAGTACTCAACAAATGGAGACTTACTGGGCGAAAGAAAAATCTTTGTTCCTCCTTCATGTTCGGCTGATATGAAAGTTGGTGGAGAACCTAACTGGTTTTAAATAAGAGCTTCTTTTACCCTTTCATTTGAAATTATTTGGTTGATTCTGCCGGGTCTGCCTATGGGATTTTAACCTTTATTCCTCCTTCGTTTCCTGTAGCCCTGACTCATGCCCTTTTTTTTACAAAATACTATTAAAGAATTCACTGGCATGGAGCCTTTAGTTACATTTACCCACTTGCTTCGGTGTTTCTCCACTGCCAGTGAGAATCCATAGCCCTGGTAGAGTCACCCCGACATCACGGACCTTTCTCCGCTACCAGTGAGCATCCATAACCCTGACAGAGATATCTGCATACCCTCTCCTACTTTTCACTCTTTTGATAATGTCAATTTTATTTCAGCATGATGCCCTGAGTGAGTGAGAGAGGATGATGTATGTTTATTTTCCAAAGTGAGATGGTTAAGGTGGATCCTTTGCTAGATTTGGCTTCGAGGTTCATGTAGTCCTTTCCAGCTTTCCTTATTTCCCTTAAGTTCTTACCAAAACAATAAGAAGACACTTCTGAAAATTCTCTGAAGTTGTTCATTTGTGTTGGAAATATGGCTACAGCAGAGATGATGCAGATGATCAAGGTTGTCATTGATGGCAATCGATTGTTTATGGAGAACAGAGGCAGGAACATAGAAGCTGAAACACAGACGCTGCAACACAAATGCGAACTGCTGA